>NW_026506059.1:0-15633 GCF_026875155.1 Cherax quadricarinatus
TTACTACAATTGGACATAACTTGAAGACAGTAGAACTATGTACAGAAGATGAGGTAATCAGTCCCTCAACCTAGGAGTAGGTGCGACGAGCACCATAGTCGTGGAGATTCTGAAGCAGAAGAAAGGAGCCTGGCGCTTATATAGTAACGTCAGGTGTAGCAGACCCAGGGCATATTCACTGGTAGGGGGATTCCCAGTGGAAGTAGGTCCTTCCCAAAGAATGGGTTAGTTGTAGTAGTAGTTGTCGTAGTCGTGGAGGTTATGTACATGCTACACCTGACGTTACTAAATAAGCGCCAGGCTCCTTTCTTCTGCTTCAGAATCTCCACGTCTATGGTGCTGTTCGCACCTACTCCTAGGTTAAGGGACTGATTACCTCATCTTCTGTACATAGTTCTACTGTCTTCAAGTTATGTCCTAGAATTTGTATTGATAAAGCCACTGGATGGCGAAACGTCTACAATAAAGATACCTAGATGTTGCACATGTGTCTTAATCTCATCTAGTCGGTATTATATACCATTCGTACACAACTTGTCAGACACTGCAACATCATGGAATCTTTAAATTTTGAGGAATGTACATAACCTCCACGACTACGACAACTACTACTACAACTAACCCCTCTCTTGGGAAGGAAACCCACTTTCCCCCTGGGGAATCCCGCCTACCAGTGAATATGCCCTCGTCTGCTACACCTGACGTTTAATTAAAAAGGCAGCCCTTTCTTCTTTTAGAACTTCGCCATATGGTCTTTCAATACTTTCCCAGGTCTGATGAAAGACTGATTCCTCTCTTCTGTTTTCCCTGTTCACTGGTCTTCAATTTCCTAAAATTTTCATTATAAACCCTAATGGACGTTACAATAAAGTTTTCCTTAGATTTCCAGCTATGGTCCCCTTCCACCACTCCGAGGACTGTTTTCCATTTTTCTAGCAGGGCCTTTTAGGGGAAATTTTTATTTATACCACGATTTGGGGAAAAAAGAACCTAGAAGTTCCCGGCTTAATTATAAGGAAACGTTTGGCCCAAAAGGGCCTTTAAGAACCTCTAACAAAACATTTGCCCAACCAAGTTTTCAAAAGCTTACTAAAGAAATAAGCTCTGATGTGCAAGTCCCACTCAAATCCAACCCCTCACACTCATGTACTTATCCAACCTAATTTTGAAACTACCCAAAGTCCCCGCCTCAATAAAACCCCAAATAGGTTGACTGTTCCACTCATTTAACTACCCTATTTCCCAAACCAATACTTTCCTATGTCCTTTCTAAATCTAAACTTATCTAATTTAAATCCATTGCTGCGGGTTCTCTCTTGGAGAGATATCCTCAAGACCTTATTAATATCCCCTTTATTAATACCTGTCTTCCACTTGTACACTTCGATCTGGTCTCCCCTCATTCTTCGTCTAACAAGCGAATGTAATTTAAGAGTCTTCAATCTTTCTTCATAAGGAAGATTTCTAATGCTATGTATTAATTTAGTCATCCTACGCTGAATGTTTTCTAACGAATTTATGTCCATTCTGTAATATGGAGACCAGAATTGAGCTGCGTAATCTAGGTGAGGCCTTACTAATGATGTATAAAGCTGCAGTATGACCTCTGGACTTCTGTTGCTTACATTTCTTGATATAAATCCCAGTAATCTATTTGCCTAATTACGTATACTTATGCATTGCTGTCTTGGTTTAAGGTTGAACATTAAAATGGTATAAAATACCGACAGGTTGTTAGGTAAGACACATATGCAACAGTTAGGTATGAACATTAAAATGGTATAAAATACCGACAGATTGTTAGGTAAGACACATATGCAACAGTTAGGTATCTTTATTTCGAAACGTTTCGCCTACACAGTAGGCTTCTTCAGTCGAGTACAGAATCTCAATCTACTTAATGACCCAGATACCTACAAACCTCTCACAACTAACCAAGTGGACAACCTTACTAAAACTTTTCTTCAAAGGACTCGCCGCATTCTGAAGGGCTCAGAACAAGGGAAGAAACTTCTGCACACCATGCCCAGCAACCCCAGACCTGCCAGAATGTACGGCCTGCCAAAGACTCACAAGCCTGGTATCCCACTGAGGCCCATATCCTCGGGAATAGGCAGTGCTCCCCACCAGCTCTCAGGAATTCTCGCCAAACACCTCTCTAAACTCTTGGGCACTATCAGTCCAGCACATCTCAAACACTCAGGTGATCTTCTCAATCGCATTCGCAACATCAACATCAGGAACAAGAAACTTTCCAGCCTTGACGTGACTTCCCTATTCACCAAAGTACCTACTACACAAGCCATCGATCTCTTGCGCAGAAAAATTGACGATTCACTTGATCTTCCCATTCCAGCCAGCGATTTCATCGACCTTGTTGAACTATGTGTTGGCTTTACGTGTTTCTCTTTCGAAAATCACCTCTTTCAGCAGACTTTGGACTACCCATGGGTTCGCCACTCAGTGCAGTCCTGGCGAACCTATACATGGAACATCTAGAAGCCGAACGTTTCTCCACCATTATTCCTTCGTCTGTCACCTGGCTCCGTTATGTTGACGACATTCTCCTCATAACTCCTAAACGCTTCAACGTTCAAGCTCTCCAAGACAAGCTCAACCAGGTCGAGCCTTCAATCCAGTTCACACTTGAAGAAGAAGTCGACAAACACTCTTCCTTTCCTTGATGTCCTGCTCTGCAAAGCTGACCACGAACTTCGTTTTAAAGTCTATCGAAAACCCACCAACCAAAACGATCTTCTCCACTTCTACTCTCACCACGACACCAAAACCAAACGTGGTGTAATTATAGGCTTCTTCCTGCGTTGCACTCAAAATCTGCAGCAACGAGTTCCTTGAGGAAGAATGCACTATTAATTGAACAAATATTTTCTAAACTCCACTATCCTCGTCACTTCATCAGAGACTGCAGACGGCGAGCATTAAACATCTTCAACACACCCAGAGAAGACACTGCCGAGAAGAGATACATAGTCCTTCCCACCAACTCCATTGCCAAACATGTTTCCAACATTTTTGCCAAAACATCATTCCAAGTATCTACCTCCACAACCACGACCATCAAGGGACATCACCAGTAGTAGGCAGGACAAGCCTCCATCCTCTGCAGGGGTATACATAATCCCTTGTAATGACTGCAACAATTATACGTGGGCGAAACATCAAGGGACCTCCAAACACGTATTTCAGAACACCAATACGCAAGCAGGTCTGACGACACAAGGAATGCCTGCGTACAACACCGTAATTCACACAACCACTTGATAAACTACAGAAACTCAAGACTTATCGCCACAGAAGACAACACTCAATACCGAAGAATCCTGGAATCATCACTCATTTCTATATCCGACAACTTCAACCAGAATAGTGGCTTCTATAACATAGCTGAACCACTTGCCAAGAAACTTCTTCATCGCTATCCCACATAAGAACACTGTAGAAGGTCTGCTCACAAACTTATCCAATCTCTTTCCAAGCTACCCAAGTTTTTAGACTCTATAACCCCACTCGGTACATCATCAGATGCAGCATTCTTCACCTGACCTCAGCCGGACTATAAATACTCGCGTTCCTTCCACCCCAGGTAGTTCTGTTTGTGACTTGAAAAAGCCCACTGTGTGGGCGAAACGTAGTCAATAAAGGATCACATTATACTGCATTTGTGTTTATATTGCCATTGTGTCGGTATTTTATACCATTTATTTCCATCGAGTACAGAAAAGTTGATAGCAGAAGATACTTGAAGACGATGTTATCAGTCCATCACCCTTAAAGTTTTGAGGTGGTCAGTCCCTCAGTCTGGAGAGGAGCATTGTTCCATAGAATGAAACAATATGGAATATTGAATATGGAATATGGCATATGTGCTTCTACGCATATATGCCGTATTCTTTTCAAGATTGATGGACTGACCACATCGACTCAAGGTTGAGGGAATGATTACCTCATTCTCCTCTTGCTCTTCAAGATTCTCTTTTGTATGTACTGACGTAGCCACTGTGTGGCGAAACGTTTTCTCAATAAAAGATACCCAAGAGTTGCACATATGTCTAATTTATCAGCAAATGCGGAGCAACTGCTGTTGCTTCTCTTGTACAGGCTACAAAATCGGTTGACTATACAGCTTCAGATTCTCGCACAAGCCAAATAGAGCTGGAATCGGTGTAGGTGAAATTGCAAAAAAAAGGGTAAAAAAAAAAAAGGCAGTTGTGTACTTTGTAAAGGCCGTTGCTCCTATTGCTTATTGTTTTAGTGCAAATAAATTGAGTTACGCAAATTTTCTGATAAAGGTTTAAGTTTTTTAGGACCTGCCAAGTACAGGCCAGCAGGTCTACTGCAGTATTCCTATTTCCAAATTTTCTTAAAAACTGAGAAACACTGCAGAAGGACTACTCATATACTTATCCAATCTCTTTTCAAAGCTGCCCAAGGTATTAGACTCTATTACCATATTTGGAAAATTGTCACATGCAGCATTCTCCACCTGACTTCATCCTATAAATACTAAAGCACCTCTCATACCTGGAATGGAAGGTCACTGTCGCTCGATCACACAGTCCGATCATACAGTTGCTCTACACCGCAAGAAGCCTCTCTTCGACCCTGTCGGGGTGTAGAATTTATATTCTACAAACGTGATATCCTTTTCACAATGCTGTCGAATCGTGTGAAAATCAAGCCTGTGAATGGTGCAATAAATGACTCCTCGAAGTTAGCTTTAGCTACCGTCGTTAGGACCTGCCTGCAGGTCAAATTTACGGCAATCCACTCTCTGAAAGACTCCTTCATTGTCGTCTGCACAGATGACACGGAAGCACTAAAACTAATGGACGACTCTTCAATCAGGACTCTACAAACACAACAATTCCACTCTATCCCCGTCTCCATTCTTGAAGTCGAAACGTTCGGTCTTTGTGAAAAGACTTGACAATATCGTCACCTCTCTCTCTACTGAAGCACTGAAGAATCTATTGAGGAACAAAACACGTGGGCCTCGGTAGACAGCATCTCAAAGATCCCAAAGCCACATCAATGCTAAAGATTACATTCTCAGACATCTCCATGGCTGCCCAAGCTCTCTCTGACGGTCTGGCCATCTCATATTACCACATTCACCCAAGTCATATAGAACAAGAAACGTTTCACATACATCTCCCCACTGCTGGACCTGCTACTCCTATAATCACACCACCAAGGACTGCCCCATCAAGAATAAGAAGTTTTGTTCAAAATGTGGGAATGATGGACACGATTTCAGATCCTGCACCATTACTACAACACCAAATGTCTTAACTGCAAGGGTAATCTTTCATACCCTTGCAGCTAAGTGCCCACTCAGGAAAGAAATCATATTGAAGAAAACTAAAGTTCTGAAGAAAACCTCCAATTCACCGACATATGCTGCAATAACCAAACACACAAACCGACGCCATCAAGACTCTACAACGCTAATCTACAGGCACCATCGCCCAGCAACTCCCTCTTCCACTCCCCGACGGTGCTCCTTCCAAGGTGCTGTACTGCATGGTGTATGCACACCTTGAAAAACGCAGCAAGCCCCGGCACTTTCAACCCCACTATTAACGAACTATTCCGTCTGAACAACATGCCTGCCTTAAATTTTTCCCGGAATCCACACCTTCAGAAGACATCCTCAAGATCCTTCCCAACGTCCTGAACTTTACTGCACCTACAGACCTGTCTCCTGCCCAAGCAACTGCTCCTGTAACTTCTATAACCACTTCCACCGCTGACAACGTTGATCAAGTTGCCTCAACCACCGCCTCCCACCTCTCCCAGCCTGCTGTTACACAACCATTACACCTCACAGCTGCTCCTGTCGAACCTCAGTCACCTGCTACCACCATTGTAGATTCTCCAGTGAATCCACTCCAGAAGAGGAAGATAACGACGACTCCAGAAAATCCCTCAGGGGGAAAACCTTACCTTTTACACTTCTCCTTCAAATACTGACACCATGACCTGTACTGAACTCTACAAAAGCCTCGGTGCTGGAACAGTCAAGTATGCATGTGAATCACCGCTTCACTTCACACTCACCCAAGTTCTTGATTTTCATCAAGCCTCTACGTTTCACCTTCAGCAACAAGGCTAAATTATACAACCTATCTAGAAGCAGCTTCAAAAAGTTTGAAAATGGCTCCATTGCTAACCTGCCTCCTCAGTTACTCCTATAACTCCCATATGTGTTCTACCCTCGGATGTGACCTAGCCTGCTGCCAGCTACTCAAGATTCAAGACTTCAACTACAACAAGTTCAATGCAACAGTCCCTGCTATTCCTGTTCTCAAGTCTGCCCCACGATCGCCTTAGCTGCTGGGTTAAGCCCTGGCTCTATTTCTCTTACTAAGAACACTCCTCTCCAGAGCTATTCTTCATCTGTCCCGTCTTCCCCGCTCATCCCATTGGGATCTTACCTAAACTTGTTTGCTTTTTTGCATACCTGGAATCACGACACAACCTGAAGTTCAAGATATGGTTCAACTTGAGGGGAGAACCAATATTGACTCCTCTCAACAAGGAAATGTATACCACCTTGAAGAGAGTCATGGAGACAGATCGCTCATTCACCCTGGAGGAACTGGACTCTCGGCAGAAGATCACCAAGGGTGTAGTGATGCGATTCCCGCTGATGATGCCCATCGAGGCAGTAGCAGCTCACCCCAGTGTGGTGTCAGCTCAACGTCTCAAGGCAAAGACAGCAGGCAATGCACCGACCCGACAGGTCCTCATTCAGCATGTAGGACCACTGCCATCCCAGCTGGACCTCGGTTCTTGGGGCAGGTACGATATCAGGACCTTCACAGCAGAACCAGTTCGCTGTTTCAAGTGTCAGCGTTATGGACACCTGGGTGCACTCTGTCCGAACAGAGTAATCTGCGGTGTCTGCAGCCAGCACCACCCTACCGAGGAATGCATCACCAAGCTGAAAAATGCATCGCCACCCACTCCACAATGCCCGAACTGCAGGCAGAAACACCATGCCTGGAATCCTCGATGCCCCGAGAGGCACGCCAGAATTCAAGAAGTCTGGAAGACGCCAAAAACTCGGCACAGGCTACGACGGATCATCACTCTCAGCAAACGATGGGTGCAGAGAACCCTGCCATACCGCAGATCTCTCAGCAGCTAACCCAAGTCAATGCCCAGGAATTCCCAACCCTAGAAGCCTCAACCAGGCGTCAAGGTCAAGAACCTCCTGCACCCCTACCTCAACGAAGAAACAGAAACAAGAGGAACAGGAGGCGTCAACAGGGTGCATCTGGTCAATGCGATCAAAAGGCGGCACTAAACGAGCCCCCACCGGCCATAGTACGACAACGCAGGCACTCCTTACCCGGCACAGGCGCTTTGCAGACTCAACTGGCACCTCACCAGCAGATCCCGGCTACCCAACCTGGTATACAGCAACAGACCACGGTGCATACAATAAAGAAATCCAACCCTCAGCAGTCCCTACAGACCACATCAACCCAGATAATATCCACTGTTTCGAACCCAACTCCAAAGCAGGCCCTCACCAGGGAGGATCTCGTAGCACTCATCAAGGTGTTCACAGATCTTATTTTCAACACAATCAACTCCACGGAACAACAGAGCGCATTCCGGCAGATGGTCAGTACGCTCCTGAGAGTGTGCTTTCTGACCGAAGAGGAGACAGTGGATACCATGAATTTGCAGGTTCTCAGAGCGGGCAGGACTCAGTCTCCAGCTCAGGAAACAACATCGATGGAATAACCTCGGTACCAAATCACACCCTCAAGGTCCTACAGTGGAACATTCAGGGCCTGAGGGGCAAACAGCACCTCTTGCTGGAGGCAGTAATTCGGGATCGGATTGATATCGTCTTGCTACAAGAAACTCTGACTGTCCCGACTATGTGCCCAAGACTACCCGGTTTTGCTGGGTATTTTCGGCACACGGACCCGGGCGTTCACTGCAGAGGCACAGCTGTATTTGTATCCAATACAATACCTCACGAGGTTATAGCCAACCCTGTGGACTGTGGGGAGGATGTCGAGGTACAGGCCATCCTTGTGCACATACCTGGGGCGCCCATTACCATCTATAACATCTACAAGAACCCAAGACACACCCTCGACATTGCAGAGCTCCTCGCACTAGCACGCACTGAGTGTATTATTGTGGGTGGAGATTTCAACGCACATCACCCAATGCTGCACTCTCACTCAGCAACCAATGCTGCTGGCAGACACATAGCAATGCTCCTACACGATATTCCAGAGGTAAAGTTGCTAAACAATGGAGACCCCACACACCTGTTGGGTGGCTGCCTCGACCTTACCTTCGGGTCAAGACAACTCGCAGCAGGAGCCACATGGGAAACCCATCCTCACCTTGTCAGTGACCACTTTGCAGTTATCACCACCTTCAACATCAACAGGCCTCCCACAGTTGTGCTGCCTCCTAGATGGGACGTAAAGAGGGCCAACTGGAAGGTGTTCCAGGATTATCTTCATAAATGGTGGTCCACATACTCTCTATCTGAAGACTGTGATACGGCTGAACAGGAGCTAATCACTGTTCTCATCCAGGCAGCAGAGTGCGCAATTCCAAAGAAGTCCGCAGGACGTACTCACAAAAGAGACTGGTGGTTCTACAACGACGAGGTGCGGGAGCAGAACCACCGCATCAACTCTTTCAGGAAGTTATACAGGCGTAACCCTACGGCAGAGAACAGGAATACTCTGAGAGCCATTGTACAGCATGCCCGCAGAGTCTCTCTCAGAGTAAAAACTGAGAAATGGCTGGAGTGGTGCTCAACATTCGGGCATCACACCACCTTATCTGAGATATGGGGCAAGCTCAACATAGCAACTGTCAAGAGCAAGCCGAGGCCACCAGCACACCCGAACCCATCCCAGGAAGCTGAGAAACTAGTGGAGCTTTTCACTTCCAGGGGAGCATCCACTCAGCTCCCACAGGACATCCGGAATATAGAGACGGATCTTCTGCCACAGCGCCAGCTAACGATACAAGCTGCATGTGAGTCGGAAGATGTGACTGATGAAGACCTCACGGACTTGGAACTCCGACGTGCCATTAAGAACACAGGTGACACTGCCCCGGGCGTCGATGGTGTTACATACTCCATGATTGCACGGGCTGGGCAGAGTGGATGGGAGGCCATACTAGACGTCATTAACAAGTCGTGGAGGGCCAGGACACTCCCAGCAGCTTGGAAGAAAGCTTTTCAAACGTACCAATTCCAAAGCCCAAGGACCCAGGCAGTATGAGACCCATATCGCTGACCAGCTGCTTAGCCAAGACTGCTGAGAGGATGGTGTTAAAACCCCCTCCTATGGAAACTTGGACCCTCTCATCATCACATATTTGGCTTCACCAAAGGAGTGGGTACAGCAGAGTGCATAACCACTACTAAGCCAGATTGCTGACAGTAACAAAAAACCTAGTATTGTCGTCTACCTCGACCTTGAGAAGGCATTTGAGCTAGCCAGCCCCTCAGCAATTCTGGCAATACTAGCTCGGAAGGGAATCAAAGGACGCCATCCCGGCCTGGATAGAGTCCTACCTTAGGGGCAGGCAGGCCTGTGTCAGCTTTCAGGGACACTACTCTTCCTTTAAATCCCTGGAAAACGGTACGCCACAAGGAGGTGTGCTCAGTCCTACCCTGTTTAACATCCTTATGCAGGAACTCGTGAGCCTTCCCTTTCATAGTGGTACACAGCTCCTCAGCTATGCTGATGATCTTGCACTCGTAGTGAATGGAAAGGCAATTTAGAACGACAGGCTCAGAGAGCTTTGGACCTAATTACGCAGTCTTGCAAGGAACTAGGCCTCAAGATCTCGGCCGAGAAATCTCTTGCTATTATGTTCAAGGGACCAGATCCTGTGAATAGATTACGTATTCAGGATATAGAACTTGAGTGGACGGGCTCCTACCTGTACTTGGGAATCTACACTGATAAAAAGCTGAAACCCTTTTAGAAACAGGCCGAGTATGTCAGGTCACGTGCTCTACTCAGACTCAACGCCATGAGAGCCTGACGAGGCACCGTGCAGGGGCAAGCAAAGATGTACTTCGCTTGTACTATATACAAGCTATACGCTCGCTCATTGACTACGGTGCACCGGCGTTAGCTCATCTCTTCCCGCAGAGCAGGCAAAGAGTGGAGGTCGTACAAAATCAGGCGATAAGAACTATGCTTGGGGCCCCCATTGGAACCAACACAGTTTTGTCTCAGATCTGAGGCCCGGCTTCCTTCCTTGGCTGACAGAGTAAGATACATAAAACGCCTGCAAAGTGGCACGATTCTGCACAGGCAGCATGGTACCCCACTAAGGAGACGGATATTGACAACCATGGCACAAGATCCCCCACTCTTCACGGACTACTACCTGGATTCGTTCGTTTTGTGCCTGCTGGGCGGAAGCTGCTGCCTATACAACTACTCCTTGAGAAGAGTTGTGACCTTCCTGTTGCTGGGTACCATCCACCACCTCCCTGGGCCAGATCCAGCCGATGTTTGCATCATGCAGCTACCCATCTCTAAGCGTCTCTGCAGTCAAGACACTCTCAGCAATCATGCTGAGACAAGCATGGCGCTGGCAGAGGGAGGCACATGTGCAGTGTATTTCACAGATGGTTCTGTCGACCCTGACAGGGAGAGAGCAGCAGCTGGACTGTACCACAAAGGTCACACACAAGGCTGGCGACTCCCTGACCACTGCACGATCCTTCAAGCTGAGCTGGTGGCGATTCAGCAGGCATTGTCACATGCCCTACGACATCGACTCCGACCTGTCATACATGTTGACTCCACGTCTGCAATCAATGCCCTCTCCCATCCTCAACCACAGGACAATGTTCACCTCATCACATCGATCCTGAGCATAATGACAGCCTTAGAAGTTCAGGGTAACAGATCGACATTGAACTGGATCCCCAGCCATGCTGGCATCCAGGGGAAATGAAGGCGGCAGATGATGCAGCCAAGCAGCAACAGACTATCCACATGTTGGGATTACTGTCCCAATCAGCCTACGACAGACCAAACTGGTGGCTGCCAGAGCCATGAAACTTATGGGGGAGGTCTTAGGTGATACCCCATCTCAACAGTGGTACCGAGCAGCGACTCAGGGAGAACCCCGTCTATATGATAGAAGCTGGTCCAGAGCGCAGTGTACCGCCATCCATCGGCTTCGTTTGGGCTTTCCCACAGCCAAGATGATGGTAGACAAGCCTGAGGAGATGTGCCAGTACTGTCAGCACGTTGTCCAGCGGCCCCTAACACACTATCTTCTGGAGTGCGAAGTTACTGAGACGCTCCGCAGGCAACTAGGAGTGATATTCCCTCCCGAAGAGGAACCAGAGATGACTGCGGCCACACTAGTGTACCATGGAGTCAACGAACCAGACAAGCTGTTACCTGTGATAACGACATATCCTCCTCCTCGCTAGTGTCCATAGCTAGGAGTACATACGGTGTTGTCGCTTATGAGATGCACCAGTTGAACTGACCAGAAGAGTGCTTGAACAGCATTTGTCGCATCATTGTAGAAACCTTTCTCCCTCGGGAGCCAGAAAAAGGGTCATCGCAAGATTGAGACCCCTGCCAGGACTACGGTCTTGGCGAACATTATACATACATACACCAGTACCAAATCATGGTCGCTTAAGAGGCACACTAGCTGAACTGTCCCGAACAGTGCTTGAGCAGCATATGTTGCAACAATGAAGAATCAGTTCTCCTTTAGGAGCCAGAGACGGGTCATCTCAAGATTAAGACCCATGCCAGGACCCTGGTGTTGGCGAACATTACATATACACCAAAGGTAGATCCAACATTGCAGAACCCTTTCTCCTTCGGAGTCAGAGTGGGGTCATCGCGAGGTTAAATTCCGTGCCGGGACTCGAGTTTCGGCGGGAATATTAGACATACCCAGGTAAATCTGTTTGTGAAGCAGTATAATCAACCGAATGGTCAAACGATCCCATTCATGAGAAGCGACGGCATTTTCACAGTAAACTACTGACTCTTTTCCACTAGTCTTTGTAATTGCACCAGCACCGACAACAGTTCTATTTGGCTTTTGGAAGAATCAGAAGCAGTATAGTCAACCGATTTGGTAGTCTGTACAGGGAGAAAGCAACTAAAGTTGCATCTTATACTACTGTGTCAGTTCCCTATACAGTCTTTGAAGGAGAACCAGCACCTTTAAACGTTTGCTTTAGTTCCCTCTACAGATTTTGAAGCAGTTGTCACACTGAATACTTTATTCAGTTGCTCGTTCAGCCTTTCGATGAAATAGCAACGTCATGACCACTTACTTCCAACAACCTTTCCAGAATGTGAGATTCAATTGGAGAATTGCACCAAACTTTATTACTCACTGTGCAAACTATAATTTTAAAAATAATAAAAATGACGAAGGTATTCCACCCAGTAAAATATTATTCTGGTGCGATTCTCTAGATCAATCCCACATTTTGGTATTCCATTGGTTGGTTTAGAAAGACACGTAAGCAAACACTATAACATGTTTATTAGAAAACGTTTCGGTCCTGGGACCTTGATCACTTCTAACATACAGAAGCAAGCAAACAAAAGCAAACAAGTTCAGGTAAGATCCCAATGGGATGAGCGGGGAAGACGGGACAGATGAAGAATAGCTCTGGAGAGGAGTGTTCTTAGTCAGAGAAATTGAGCCAGGGCTTAACCCAGCAGCTAAGGCGATCGTGGTGCGGACTTGATAACAGGAATAGCAGGGACTGTTGCATTGAACTTGTGGTAGTTGAAGTCTTGAATCTTGAGTAGCTGGCAGCAGGCTAGGTCACATCAGAGGGTAGAACACATATGGGAGTTATAGGAGTAACTGAGGAGGCAGGTTAGCAATGCAGCCATTTTCGAACTTTTCAAAGCTGCTTCTAGATAGGTGGTATAGTTTAGCCTTGTTACTGAAGGTGAAACGTAGAGGCTTGATGAACTCAAGAACTTGGGTGAGTGTGAAGTGAAGCGGTGATTCACATGCATACTTGACTGTTCCAGCACCGAGGCTTTTGTAGAGTTCAGTACAGGTCATGGTGTCAGCATTTGAAGGAGAAGTGTAAAAGGTAAGGTATTCCCATGAGGGTTTACTGGAGTCGTCGTTATCTTCCTCTTCTGGAGTGAATTCATTGGGAGAATCTACAATGGTGGTAGCAGGTGACTGAGGGTCGACAGGAGCAGCTGTGAGGTGTAATGGTTGTGTAACAGCAGGCTGGGAGAGGTGGAGACGGTGGCTGAGGCAACTTGATCATCGTTGTCAGCGGTGGAAGTGGTTATAGAAGTTACAGGAGCAGTTGCTTGGGCAGGAGACAGGTCTGCAGGTGCAGAAAAGTTCAGGACGTTGGGAAGGATCTTGAGGATGTCTTCTGAAGGTGTGGAGTCCGGAAAATTGAAGGCAGGCATGTTGTTCAGACGGAATAGTTCGTTAATAGTGGTGTTGAAAGTGCCGGGGCTTGCTGCGTTTGCAAGGTGTGCATACACCATGCAGTACAGCACCTTGGAAGGAGCACCGTCGGGGAGTGGAGAGAGGGAGTTGCTGGGCGATGGTGCCTGTAGATTAGCGTGTAGAGTCTTGATGGTGTCGGTTTGTGGTTTGGTTATTGCAGCATATGTCGGTGAACTGGAGGTGTTCTTCAGAACTTTAGTTTTCTTCAATATGATTTCTTTCCTGAGTGAGCACTTAGCTGCAAGAGTATGATGATTACCCTTGCAGTTAAGACATGTTGGTGCTGTAGTAATGGTGCAGGATCTGAAATCGTGTCCATCATTCCCACATTTTGAACAAAACTTCTTATTCTTGATGGGGCAGTCCTTGGTGGTGTGATTATAGGAGTAGCAGGTCCAGCAGTGGGAGATGTATGTGAAACGTTCTTGTTCTATATGACTTGGGTGAATGTGGTAATATGAGATGGCCAGACCGTCAGAGAGAGCTTGGGCAGCCATGGAGATGTCTGAGAATGTAATCTTTAGCATAGATGAGGCGTTGGGGATCTTGTAGATGCTGTCTACCGAGGCCCAGGTGTTTTGTTCCTCAATAGATGTCTTCAGTGCTTCAGTAGAGAGAGAGGTGACCATATTGTCCAGTCTTTTCACAAAGACCGAACGTTTCGACTTCAAGAATGGAGACGGGGATAGAGTGAATTGTTGCGTTTGTAGGGTCCTGATTGATGAGTCGTCCATTAGTTTTAGTGCTTCCGTGTCGTCTGTGCAGACTACAATGAAGGAGTCTTTCAGAGAGTGGATTGCCGTAAATTTGACCTGCAGGCAGGTCCTAACGACGGTAGCTAAAGTTAACTTCGAGGAGTCATTTATTGCACCATTCACAGGCTTGATTTTCACACGATTCGACAGCATTGTGAAAAGGTTTGTGACGTTTGTAGAATATAAATTCTACAACCCGGGGGGGGTCGAAGAGAGGCAGAGCAACTGTGTGATCGGACTGTGTGACTGTGATGTGGAGGAGAAATCTGAACTGATTACCTCATCTTCTGTACATAGACCTGCTGTCTTCAGGTTGTGTCCTGGATTTTGTATTGATAAAGCCACTGGATGTCGAAACGTCTACAATAAAGATACCCAGATGTTGCACATGTGAATTTAAACTCTGACTCTTCCCGTCTCAAGAACGTCACTTCATCCAAGGTCATTTATTCCCAGGATAAGTCGAGTCTGGTATATATTCGTATAGCATAACAACATCAACGAAATAAAGTCTGTTGACCAATGATATTGATGGCTCACACCTGGCTCCAATTGTTTCCCGTTTCCGAATTTGTTTGTCTCAAAACCATAAAAAGGCTTTCTAATGAGCTGATGTAGGTAACATCATTTAGCGTGTAAAGAAAGTTATGCAAGAATGGTATGCAATACCGACAAGATGAAATTAAGACACATGTGCGACATCTGGGTATCTCTATTGTAGACGTTTCGCCATCCTGGCCCTTCAATACTTCCTCGTAGTTAGAGATTTTATGAAACGGCGCTCTCCCCAAACGTGGCCCAATGAAAACTTTCACCTCATTTCATCAATTCTGCGTTGTTTTCAGTACAGGATTTTTATTAATTAAACCACTCCCGGGGGTAAATTCTTAAAGACACAGTTGCCTTCTGCAGCAATAAGGTGAGGGATCATTACCTAATTTGTAATAATTTCCACAAATTTAACTCTGGATTCTGTAAATTGATTAGCACTTGGGAAACACGTTCTATAATAAAATAACTTACTGTTCACTTGCTCTAATTACAACTTAAGGATCCTCATTACTCAATGATTAAAGTACACACTAATTAATTTGATAAAATTGATCCTCTCAAGTATTATTAATGGGCAATTCTTTTAAAATTATATAATTTTGTTTAGAATTCACGTTAGAGGTTATCCAAAATCCTGGTGGACCTAAAGGCCCATTGATGTAAGGCATACTGTTTAATTTGTTTGTTTATCCTCAATCACTGACTGTCAACTTCTTAATTTTTTCTGTTGATGGATTTCACGTTAAATTTTATTTCCCAATCTGGTGGAGCCTGGTAGAGCCCATTGAGTGCAAGGCGTACGTGATAA
>NW_026506060.1:0-15447 GCF_026875155.1 Cherax quadricarinatus
CCCGGGAATTTCAACTGCGTGACTTAGGGAAACCTGTAGGTTTAAGGGATCAATGGCTCGCCTCCCCTCCCAGGGGTGTTGGGGGATTGGGGTTAAGTAAATTGAAGTAAAAGCAAAAAAAGGATGGTATAAAGGGGAAAAATATGAGGAGTGAAGAATATTTAAGGCTTAAAAATCATATTGTATTAAAATGTTTTTAAAAACCCTGGTAAAAAAGGGGTTAATGATGAATACAAAATTGAATCATTGCAGGTTGTGAGTGAATAATACGGCATTGTTAAAGGGGAATATATTTTTCATTTTTGCGCAAGTATTACATTTGTGTGTGAGGGCAGGTAGGATCAACCCGGAAATGGGTGACAGGATACGGGTATTACCCAAATTAATCCTAAAAAGGCATTTTGGGGATTTTGAACCCAATGTCTGAGTGTGACAGTCGCTTATCATATACAAGTGTAGTCCCTGCAAAGGTAAATGTTTAGAAGATGTATTTTATTTTTTCATATTATGTATTTTGGGAATGTTTTCTCAAGGGGTTTCTAACTTTCATAGAAACGGTCCCAAATTTTTGGGAGGACGATATAAGAGGGAGCCACTTAAACCCCATGGGGGGGTTTAGAGTGAGCGCAAACTGTCTGGATGTTACACAATCAAAGCTTAGTTTAAAAAGTTTGTTACAGCGTGAGTATAAGGGAGATGAGTTTGGATAAAAGGGTAAAGAGTACATACATATTAATCTTACACAGTGTATCATACTTAAGTATTGTAAAAATATATCAGTGACATCTTGTGGGCGCATTGTGACGAATTTAGGAGACAAGGGTTTTTTGCTAAAGCAGCAGGGTGCAGGTGTACGAGGGGTACTGAAAACAAAAAAACAAAAAAGTGAGGCACAAATGCTTTTGGTGGTCTAGGGTTCTTTGCATAAGTAAAAAAATGTAAGGCATAAAATTTTGTGATAAAGTGAAATTAGTGTTCCATTTTTAAACTTAGGATAGGATATAATAACCGGGGGGGGGGAACAATTTGTGTACATCACAGATTCCCAATGTATTCTACCAAAGGGAAATTTATAAATTTTTTGGGAAAACTTTTTCCATAACCTTTTTTTTTTTTTTTTCACTTGTCTGTTTAAAAAAAAAATTTTTAAAAAAAAAAAGGAGGGTTTGTGGGTTATGTTTTGGGTTTGGGGTTATTATGGTTGAAAAATTGGCATTATCTAGGGTGTTTTTTTAATTGTCCCGGGGATTGTGTCTAGAGTTTTAATATCTATAGGGTTTTTTAATTTTATCCCTTTAAAAATTTAATTGATTTTTTCTATTTTTAAAAAAAATAAAAAAGCCTTATGACATTAATCATAGTAAGAATATTGGGTTTTTTTTTTGATGTTTTGTAGGAGATCAATGTCCCCTTAAATTTGGGGTTATTTTTTTGTGTTTTATTAATACTATTTGTTACATAGTTAATTTATATTTGTGTGGTTTTTAAGGGGCCTTTGGAAAAGTTCTTACATCTGTGAGGAAAGCCCTGTTTTTTTTTTATGTGCTGGATGTATTTTTTAAAATCAAAAAAAAAAAAAAAACCCCTCACACTTTTATCCTGCCGCCTTTCCCAACTACGTCCACCCCCAACTCTCTCTTCCCCCCCAAATCCCCAAAAACCATAATTTTGTTTTTTTTCCAATTAACTCTTAAAACCGGAAACCCACCGCGAAATTAAAACAATAACACCCCAACTGCATTTAAACTCCCACCGTTCACACAGTCTTGTCGTGTCACCCACGTACCCATTTCCCCCTGCTCTCCATTTCCCTTTTCCCCCCAATCCACCCCATACCTTTTTTCCCCTTTCATAAAAAGGGGTCTGTTAAACGGGCAAACAACTTGAGACGGGGGAAAACCCCTGCCAATACCCCGACCCAGGGAACCCCTTCCCCCCTTTTCCCCCTTTTACTTTACACACACCCCCCACCCCTGATACAAGGGGTCTCTGCCCAACTACCACCTCCTCCCCAAAACCCTGCCCCTTAATAATACCACAACCCTCACGTTCCCCTACATACCCCGCCTGCCAATTAACACTAAGCACCCCCCCGCTCCCCTCCCCAACCCTTCCACAAAAATCTTTATAATCATCCGGGGTCCTCATCGCCCCCGACCGGGGGGACGGCTGCGCAGCCTCCTGTATGGGTTTGTTTTTGCGCAGTTGACCTATTGAGCTCCCCCAGCGTTGGTGGAAACTTTTTTTTCTCCAACATGGCGTGAATAGCAGAAGAAGAACAAAACTGTCTGCTTGAAAGACTGGTGCTGTCACAGGATCCAACAGGGTTTTATTATTCCACGATCTTTGCGAAAACCTATGGAAAAAACAAATGAAAAAGTATGTGGTTTCCATTAAAGGGAAATACAAAATTTTCGTTAAAGAGTCTGCCAAGTCTACGAGGCAGTGGTCGACAATATCAGGAACCATTATACCGGTTAAATACGCTGGTCAGTGGACTTCATGATGTTTTCGCCATTACCTTGGGGAAAATAAAGAATGTCCTTTTTGGGGCGACTGTTTTTGATATTCCCATGAATGCGACTTAGGGGAGGTTCACGTAGCCAACGGGGATGGCAAGTGGCCCGTTTGCAGGGGGCGGGAAAGGGCGTATACATTTAAAATACTTTTCGAAAAACCCTATTCCTTCTATTTTGGTTGAAAGAATTACGGACTCAAGTCTATGAACTTGCGGGGCAACAACGCTGTCGCTATGGGGTCAATGCCCTATCGCGGCGCAGTGTGGGGAAACGAAGGGGGTACCCGGCACAACAGAAACGGCAACAGCCACAGACCAGTGGACGGGTAGGCGATGAGCGGAACAGTCTCTTTGACACCCCCCCCAAACAAGGTTGTCAGGGAGTGAGGGGGTGGACAAAAAAAAGGGAGCTCGAATCGCCAATTGTAAACTTAAAGGAGAATTCATCATTGGGACTACTAAGGTTTTTGAGGAGAGACTCCCTAATAGGGGTGAAGAAGTGGGCCTTTGGGTAAAGGCTTGGGTGACTTGTTAGAGGAATGGGTCCAGATCAGGTAAAAACCCCAGGCTTAGTTTGGGGACGGCTGGAATGATGGTATGGCAGAAGATGAGGGTTTGTCGACGAGGAGTCTAAGGTTTGAAGGCTGCAGTGAGGTGGGGGTGCATCGGGAGGGTGCTTCAGATGTCAAAATGCAGGGGGAGGCGGAAAAACGAAAGAGATGCACATCATCGATTCTGATGTCTAACTCCTGCCCAACCCCCGGGAAAAAAGTTTTGGGTGGGGGTCAGAAGGAGGGAATGGTGAACACAAGGATCAAGGTTTGCAAGGTGATTCCCAAACAAAGGGGGGGGGACAGAGGTTTGCAAAACGAATGGGTAAAGCAATCCGGGGACAAAAGGAAACCCATTTTTTGAATTCAAGTGTTTTAACAAAAATTTTTTAAGGGGTTGAAGCTGAGGGGAAGTTAAGTGGTTAATGAGTTTTTTTTGGGGCACTTGGTGTGGATGGGGGTTTTTCCTTACAGGAACAAAAATTTTAGGCCCGGTTTAAGTTGGATATAGTGTTATAAGGGTTACATAAAACATGCGACACTTTTGGAAAGTGGGGCTGCCATTTTGGTAAAGGAAATTTGCCCTTTTTGAAAGGGTATAAAGGGGGGGGGGGGAGGGTAATTAGAGTGGGGGAACGGGGGTAGGTTCCCATTATTTAGTATGTTTAAATGGCCCGGTGAGGGGACTGAGTTTTAAAACAAAATTTGTTCGGACTGCGGTCTTTTTTTTTATTTGGGTTTCCCAATTTTGAAAAAAAATTTTGGCGGAGTTTGGAAAATTGGTGAAACTCGAAAAGATGGGGACCCCCAAGGTGCGGGTTTTGGGATTTGGGGGATATATTGCCCGGGGGGGGTTAAAGGATGTGTGGGGGGGGGGGAGGAGAATACCTTCATTAAACGAGGTTTTATGCGGCGGTTGGGAACCGAATGTACGTGCCTTGGCGGTTACGTGCGGGGGTGAATGTGATAAGGGGGTTTTTTTTTCGGATCTAGAGGATGGTAATAGATGTGGATATTGGGGGGTTGCCTCGGGGGGTCCATCATTTTAAAAATTGAATGTAAAGTTATTAAAGGGGGGAATAGCTTTGTCTTTTGGACAATGGGGGATCTTTTAGTGGTAGAAGCCCGGGGGATTTTTTCCCAGGTTAATGTGGGAAACAATAGCTAAAAACGTAAAAGGAATATTAATTAAACGGGGGAAAGATATAATCAGTTACAAACGGTTTCCAAAATTTTTAGAGGGGCATTTTCGCGGAGTTAGCACAAATTAATGTAATTTCCCTGTTATTGAAAAAAAAGTTTGAAGGAAAATTCCGGAATTTACAAAATGGGGTTGAGGGGAAAAGGTTTAAAGGGGGGATTGAGGAGGTTTTTGTGGGGAGATGGGCCCGTCGGCGTGTGTGTTGGGTTTCAACACACACGTCGCAAGGTAATGGAGTTAAGGGGGTTAAATTGTTCAGGTAGGTATGCAGGGTAAAAAGGGGACCAGGTGTTGACGATGAGGGGAGAGTGGGTAATTGATGTTTTGGGTTAAGTTGAAAACGCAAAGGGGGGAAAAGCAAAATACATTATCTTTTGGAAAGGGGTTTGTGCATGTGAGTTGACAGAGCATGATCGTTTCGTTTTGGGGGGGCCGATAAGGGAGTGCGAGACTGGGAAGTTTAAAACCGGGGCGCAATTGGTAAGGGCACAGAATTGGGGATTCCCCGTGACTTTTTTTTTCTCCAAAATTGGCGTTTTAAAAAAATTTTTTGGTAAGATTATTCAATATCCTAAGCGGGATCGGGTTTTGGGGGCACAGCGCGGATGGCTGTGGTCGTTCTAGTCCCTAAAGGTGAGCCATTAACGCTAAGACTATCGTGCATTTCGTTTTGTGGTGTTTTAAAAAGATTTTTGCAAGATTTTAGCTAACAGAATAAAAAAAGGGCCCGGGTAAATGTTTGATACGGACAATTGGGGTCCGGGAAGGTCTTTGTATACGGGCATGGTTTGTTAGAATTTTTTATTAAAAAAGGAAAAATTTGGGAGGGGGGGGGGGGTTTTGGCTATAGTTTGGGGAGGCGGCATATGTAGTGTAAAAAGGGGAACGTTATGGAAGATTTGAGATGGCAGGGGTTTGGAGAGGAAATTATATCAGGGCCCCCAAATTTAAAATGTTAAAGATGCTCTTGTGGGTGCAGAAAATGGAAGTTGGAAACAAATTCAGATGACCCGGGGTCTCTCAAGGTTGCCCCCTTTTCACAAAATTTTTGCGTGTTTAAGGACCCCTTTTAAGGGAATTTGGGGTCTTTTGCGCAAAGGGGGTTTGGGTACGAAAGGGGTGGGGGGCTGGCATTGTTGGAATTTGATACACAACGATTTTAGTAAGGGGAAACGGATTTGCCTGGGGTGGAAAAGTTAGTAAATGTTTTTAAAAAGGGCTTCGGGAGTCAATTAAAAGGGGGAAAACGAAGTATGGATCTTGGGATTTTTAAGTGAGGAATGTGAAGTAGCAAAATAAAAAAGGGTGGACCAATTACTGATAGGGGGGGATCGTTTATAAGTGATATCAAGTTAGCAAACAAAAAATTCAGTGCGTTTGTAGATGGGTGAACGAAATGCATCGTGGGTTCGAGCTGCACATTAACTTTGCAAAAGAGTAATTAAACGAAGTCCTATTATAAGTAAACTTTGGCATGTAGCAGAATAACCCATACTTTCTTTGTGAAAAAGGTTCAAAGCGCGTTTTTTTGATTCTTTGGGGGACTGGGAACAAATGGTTAGTGAGCGGTTGTCACACTCCCGGTGCCGGGAGGGGTGGGGCTTATAGCGTTGAAAAGGGTTATGAGTGTGAATTTTAAACGTAGTTATAAAGGGGGGGGGGGGCGAGGGAATGCGGACTTCATAAGGCGTCAGGACACAACGGGGGTGGTAGGGATTCATAACGGGGAGGGTGTTACGGGGCATCATAAAAATGAGCGATCCTTACAATTAAATTTTGGGGAAACCTTGATGGGGGAAGGTAGGCGTGGAAAAAAGGGGTTTTTATCCGATGTATGATTGGCGTAATATTTGGGGCGTTTAACAAATTACGTTTTAAAAACCAAAGTACGAGAAGAATGTTAGATTTTTTCATGGGGTCTACCCTCTGGAATGGTTTTTATTCATAAAAGAATACGGGAGGATGGGATATGCAAGGGTTGTGGGGGATGGGGGGAAAAGTTTTCCCCTATATGTATTTTTGTGAAAGTATTGAAATAATAAAAGGGGTTTGGGTTTGGGGAAGGGAATAAGGTTAGTGGGAGGGGGGTTTGCAGGTGTTGAGGGTTTTTTAAACTTGACTAGGGGGGTGAATCAGAGGGTAGGTAGCGGTAGGGTATAAAATTTTCAGTTTATTTATATGTCTTGGCTATAGAGAGCGAACGTGTGTGAAAAAAAAATAATCATTAACACAATTTTAAGGAAAAATGTAGAAATAAGGAGGGGTATGGGGGGGGATGGGAGAGGGTTTAAGTGAGGGTTATAGGAATTTCACTTTAAAGGGGTTTTCGGAGTTAAAGGCAGGTAAGGGGGGTGAAATGGGCGGTTTCCTAGAATGGGCGGTACAGATGAGTTTGAGAATTTTTATGAGGGTTTTCTGGGGGCAATTTTAACATTATTTGTTCCGAGTGGTTTTTTAAGTACAATACGTTTTTATTGGAATTTTCGACTTAAACTAAGTTTGGGATGTTGTATATATATCATGTGTTGTATGTGTGTGTATGTGTATATAGTATGTATGTATGTTGTTTGTTTTGTATTTTTGTATAGTGTATGATTTTAAAAATATATATATATATAATATATATAAATTATATTATAGATGTATTTATTATTTTAGTTTTTGTATTACCTTTAATGGGGTTTTTCTCATGAACATTTTCAATGATATTCAATAATATTTTTATTTTCGCATTTATGATTTTTTATACAAAGTGTAAATGCAAAAAGGTTTTAGTTTCGGTTTTTTTTACACTGTATTTTTTTAAGCAAATTGATTTTGGGGCCATAGAAGCATAGTGTGTTTTGATATATTGGGGGTTGTTTTTCTTTTTAATTTTTCAGATGGTGGCAATATATGTATGTAGTTTAAGGTTTTACGAAACCCTTTAAATTTTTTAAAAATTGGATGAAGTTATTCGGGTTGAGTTGACGTAATTTTAAAAAGACGTTGTAATGATTGTTTCAATTAGCAAAAACTTTTATACGTATTTAATGTTTTACATGAATGGGAAATTTAAGTTGATTTTAAAGGAAGAGTGGTTTTTCCTTTTTTTTTTTTTTTTTTTTTTTTTTTTTTCTTTATGGTAATACAAAGGGTTTTACATGTAACCCAAAAATAGGTTTGGGGGGGATGTGGTAAAATTTTCGTGTTGATTAACATTTTAAAACAGATGAAATACTAGCTTAGGTTTGGGTAAATTTATGTAATTGTGGAATGTTTTTGATTCAAAATGCTCTTTATTTTACAAAATTGGGGAGAAAGTTTTTTACTAGGCATTTTTTGAAAAATGTTTAGCTGAATCTAATTGTAGGTACGATGTTAAAAGTACATGTGCACACCGGGGAGCAACTGCACGGCCGTGCTTCTCAAGGGCCCGTATGGCGGTGTAGGTTTCGCTTTGGGTGTTTCTTTACATTTTTGGGGTTTAATTATCCTTATTTTTTCCGGTCCAGAGCAAAGGGAAATTTGTCTGTAACGAATAATGAAAGTATACTTGTTTTTATTATTCTAGTGTAAAAAAGAGCAAAGGGTGTTAATTTGGGGAGTAAATTTTGGTTTGCGTTTTGGCGAAAGTTCTTATCCACATGTAGCATATAGGACAAAATTTTAACTTTGGTATTATTTATATGTAGGTAATAGTGTCATATTTTTTATATTGTAATGTTTTGCGTTTGTTTCAATATCTAATGTAACGTTTTTTCAGTTATTGTTCATAATTGTCTCTTTAGTGTTTTTCCTTTTTTTTTATTGTCATTGTTTGGGTTTTAAAAAAAATATCAAAAAAAAATACTATGCCTGTCATACATCGTTCTCCAATACTCCATATTTTCCCCCCTTCGCAATCACTCTATCCCCCACACACTTCAGCCATTTCCTAATATTTTCGCAAAAAACTTTTAAACAGCCCAGCAAGATATAACCTAAAGTCCCGCACCGGTCTTTTCGCTTACCTTTTTCCCCTTTTTTTTTTTTTAAAAAACTTTACGCTTGATATTAAATAGATATAAAAATGGGTACATAGGTCCTCAATCCTACACAACATACACTAACCAAATTTTTAACAACACATTTAATTTGACATAAAAGAGGGGTTTCCCTATACACTCACAAAAAATTTTTTTATAACATCATGATAAACAAAATAAACTATAACTATATAAACTATAAAAAATATAAACTATATACAACTTTTAAAATTTGTATGTTAACAAGTATGCTGACTTGACAAAGGTTCACAACCTTCACAGGGGATAATCAGAGTAAAAAACCTACATCACAATCTCAGTTATACAATTTCATGCTTTCCCAAAAATTTAAACCCCCCATCAAAATAAATATTTAAAAAATATTACTAAATATTACTACAGCCCTTCCAACGCCTGAGCAATTATATAAAAAAGAACTAAAACCATACTGTCCCATTTCAAAACTTATAAAAGAGGCAATTACAATTTATGGGAAATATTCGTTCCATTCGCAGCAAGGGGTGAGCACATTTATAATGCTAAAATTAAAAACAGTACACTCTCCAAAAAACCCCCACACTAACACAAACTAATTTAAAAACCTCTCATTGCGATACAATTTCCACATTTAAATATGCCCAATAAAGGCTATAAAAGCACACCTCATAAGCCCCAAAATCTTCCGGGCTTAAAACAAATTTGACACCATTCACCCTTTTTACATGAGGGAAGGGCGTGACCCCTGACACATCAAAACACAGAATTCCCATTCGGTACTACGAATTAATTGATATCACCTTTGCTTTCTGTGCCCACTTGTGCTACATACACGTATCCCCTCATCTTTTTTACCTTCATATACCCCATGCACCTACCTCACCCTCCCCAGGAGGCGACCCCCCTGTGTTCCCCCGAAAACCCCCTTCCCGTATGTAATCCCCAACCCCCCCCCTTATCACTAGCCTAAGTCGTAATTTTAAGAAAACCCAAAAAGTTAAAATTCATAACCCTTTCCAAAAATCCCTTTTCCCCTCTCCCATCAGTTCTCTTTACGACACATCGTACGATAAACCGTTTCGCTGTAACCGCCTCCCACCTCACAATTCCCCTCCCCCTCATCACCCCGATTTAAAATTTTTAATCCACTTTTATAATCCAAAGTCTTAAAACCATCGAACCCCCACATCTAGGCTTGGCACGCAGAACCCACACCCTCGGCCCCCCCACCCCCCTGTACACCCCACTTAACCAATACCTAACACCCCCAGTCCCCCACAAAAGTATACTGCATGGGAAAGCCGTTCATCCTCCCCCCAGATTCCAACCTTCCGCCCCCAAATTTCCCCCCCTGGGTTCTTAAAAACCCCCCCCGACGGTAGATGCCAGCAAAAAAAGATCATTACCCCTTACCCCGGCTTAACTTCAACTTGCTAAACCTATCCCAAAAATCTTCCAGCACATGGGGGGAACAACCCCAACTGGACAACAATCCTGTCTCAAACTTAACAAAACCCACTTTTTGAATTTTCCTGTTCTTAACCAAAAATCAAAGCCCCCAAAATGTTTTTACATTCCCCCCAACTACACCACCATACAACTTACCCAACCTATCATATCTTTTCCCAGCGGGCCCCTCCATCACACCTTTGCAAAAACCTCCCCTTTAAAAAACACACATTTAATCCTCCCTTTTAGATCCATCAACCCAACCCCCCTGGTGCACAGGGAACATACAACCCCTCTCCTCACCAATGCACCTTGAAACCCCCAAAAAAGTTAAAAACTGTCTCAGAATTCCCACAAACCCCTCCCCGTTAATGGGAACAGGCTGCTACGTGCCAAACCTTATATACAATAATACATTTATAAAAAACTCGGCCGAGAGTCAGATGAGCGCAATGCACCCATACGCCCCCGAACCTTTTCCCTTAATCTATTCGGTTTTCCTCTGGCGGATCCAAAAAACCCCAATGGTTACCACAAATTTTTTTAAAAACACCGTTTGTTTTTTCACAACGTTACATCTCCCCCCTCCCCAAACCAATCCCCCAAAAACCCCCCATGTTCATTAAATTTCTCTCTATTTCCTGCATCCCTGTTGCTTTTTCCGAACTGTTGCACAACATCATCCAAAACACCCAACCCCAAACCCCCCCCGAACCGGACTGTTGTATCGTCTACGTATTTTTAAATTCCCGGCCACCCATTCCCCCCCCCCCCCAAACCCCCAATCGGTCATATACACAACGTTAAAACCCATTCTATAAAGGGGTCCGGGAAATGCACGCCAAAAAAACTTTTTGTGACGGGGAAAACCCCCTCCTTAGCCCCTTCCCTTTAAAATTTTCCCCTCCCCCACGAAAATCCATTAATCGTACCCTCATCTTGGCCCCATTGTACAACGGGGTTTCCCAATTAACTATTTTTCCCCAAAAACCCTCCCTCCAAAGTATAGTTTCCCAATGTCCTTTTTCCCAAACCCCGCCCATGGGGGCCCCTGCCAGCTAAACCCAAAACAACCCCGGGCCCTCCCCCCCCCCCCCTTTTTACTCCACAAAACTTCTCAGTATTCCATGACCCTCAATCATCGCCCTTTCCCCAGGAAACCCCATACTGCTTTTGGGGAAACCACTCTCCCAAAAAAACACATTTAAAAACTGATTTCCCCAAAGATTTTAGCAACAATTTATAATCAGCACTTAACAGAGAAAAGGCAGGTATTCCCTTTTGAGGGTTTGCTCCCCCTTCCCCTTTCCTAAACCCCAACACACAACTGCTGTTGTTGTTGTCCCCCACCCAAAACCCTTCCCCTTATCGGTTTAAAATAAACCCCCCATAAACCCCATCACCCCCAATTTTTGGAAAGGAAAAAATTCAGCCCGGGAGACCGCTTTTCCCCGGGTTTTGCTTTTTTTTTCCCTTTCTTTCCCCCTTAAAGCCAACTCTTTTTCCTCCTCTGTTTTTTACCCCCCCTAAAGCCTTTCTATCACTTTTCCCAAAATTTACCCTTCACTTTATCAAAACCCCTTTCCCTCAAAATCCACTTTTTCCCCCCCTTCCCCACTTGTCCAAACCCTTCATACCATTTACCCGGGCATAAAAACCTTTCCCTTTTGTTTTTTAATTTATCTCCTGCCCCAATTCAAAACCCCCCGCCATCTCGTGTCCCTTTAACCTCGGAAAAGTTTGTAACCGCTGTCGGGGGTTTTTGACGCCGCAACAAACCCCAATGGTTTGTCCCCCCAAAAGCACCCCCCCACCCCTCCCCTGAAACCCCCTTTCCCCGCTTGAAACCTTTTTTTTTTGAAAATCCCCCTCGTCTCCTTTAAACCTCGATTTTTTTCACCCATGGGGAATTGCCCCCCACAGCCCCCTTCCCATAACACCCCTTTAAACCCTTTCCCCCTTTTCAGATAATTAAAAACCCCATTTTTAAAAATCTTTAAAACTTTTTGCCCCCCCCCACAAAATTTTTCCAAACCCTTTTCCCCTTGGGAAACAAAAACCCCAAAACCATTGTACGACATCTTCCATCCCTGTGCCCCC
The DNA here is from genome assembly GCF_026875155.1 of Cherax quadricarinatus. NCBI lineage: Eukaryota > Metazoa > Arthropoda > Malacostraca > Decapoda > Parastacidae > Cherax > Cherax quadricarinatus. Next base: position 11,824 of record NW_026506060.1, read on the forward strand.
GCAAAGTTTTCCTTCCATAGGAAAAAAACCCCTCTAAACCCCTCCTATCACTAAAGGGAAATTATATTTAATTTCCGTAACCCCTGTAAATTTCTGAAAGGGCGCCTCCCCCAACCCCCCCAAAAAAACTGTCTATGATCCGACCATCCCTACTTAAAACTTTTTAAAAAAAACCCTCTCAAAACCAACCCCGTGAAAAGATACACTCAAACAAACCTCGCTGCATACCCCTCCTAAAAAAATTGGTTTTTTTTCTGTCTCCAGGGGGGCCCCCCCCCCTCGAATGCGCCCTTTTAAACCAAATTATCCTTCAAAAAATCTCGTAGGGCCAGACACAAAACCCTTTGGGCCCCTTTCGGTTCCACATCAGCCCCCCTAATGATCCCATTTTTCAAATTTCACCTCCTACTTTTTCCCAAACCCTCCGGTAATCCCACGGAAAAAAAAACACAAGGCCCCCTCCAAAAAAAAACCCCAGTTTTTAAACCTGTCGTTATTCTCTCGGGTGCAAAATTACGCTTTTTTAAAAGGGCCACACTTTTTCCCACTTTTTTTCCCAACAAACCCCATTCTAAACGGCGCAACCCCCTTCCCCCCCCCCCCCTCACTTCTCTGCAAAACAAAGGGGCTCCCTCCCTAATTTAATTAACCCCCCCCCCCTTTAAAACGGGCAGAGGGCAGGGTTACCCCCTTTAAAAACCCCTCCATCCCAACACCCTACCCCCCTTAAAATTGTGCCCCCTGTAGAAAACAACCCAACCTAAATTTTTTTCAAAAACATTCAAACCTTCTCTTTTAAACCACTATTACAAAAAACCTTTAAAACTTTTTACTGTCATACACCGGAGGCCTATTAAAGTTTCCACCCCTGCCCCCTTTTCCTTTTCCCACCCCTTCCGAGGCCCCGGGAAAAGTGTGGGACCCCTTTTCACCTGCACACTTCCCTCTCTCCCCCCCCCTTCTTTCGGGTTTTCCTCCTGTCATGGGCCCCCACTACCTTTTACCTTCCTTTCCCCTTTTTTTTCTTCCCCGTCCGCTCGCTGGGATTTTTACATCATCTGAATTTCCGATGCGCGGGTGTCTTTTTGTGACAGGCCATCCTCCAGGGGTTGGTCTTTGGGGTTTCCTCACAATGTTTCCTCTACCTCCCCCTGTACACGTGGCAAAAAATCCCCGGTGGAACCCCAGTCACGCTGTCACTCCCTCGTCCCAATAGTTCTGTTTTTTATGCCCCACAAACCTTCACCCCGTCTTTTAAACCCCCCTGTCAGGGGCGCCACCTCCCCAGGGGGGGTTCAAGGACCCCAGAACCCCGGCTAATTTCCCCTCAAGTTCCAAAACTTCCTCCTGTACTTTTTGCTCACCGATCCAAATGGAAAATGTCTGGACCAGGTGATGGTCAAGGGCCCCAAACCCCCCCCCACCTTTAAAAACGGGCCCCATCCACTATCTCGCCCATAAGAACACCGCCCTCCTTCCATCCCTTTATCAAAAAACCCGCATCCCCCCGGGGTAGGGGCGGATGTCTCCGCCCCGGGGCCCGGGGGCTGTTTTCCGCTTTCCCCAAAATCCCCCGCTATGTGATCTTTTTTCCCCACATAGTCGGCATGTACCCCTTTGCCCCGCGTATGACACCATGACCGTGTCCTAATTCCTTTAGGTACACTAAGACGGTATGGGGTGTCGCAATGTCATTTTTGGGTTTTAAATTGCCCTCCGGCATACCTGTGTAGGCACCCGACACCACTTACCATGCTGGGCCAAATGAACAGTTCCGTATTCCTCAAAAACTTTTCTGATATCTGTCTCATCCGCCTCAAAAGGGACATTACGCGTTTAATCCATGTATAATGTCTGGATGCATCGATCATCCCCCCACACGCCACAGTGTGTTGCATCAAGACTTACGTCCTGCAAACGGTTGGACAACGACTCATAAACCGTTGTCGTAGATGCGTTTTCACAAAAAAATCTACGTGCTCCGTTTAATGCTACGCCGTACAACTCTCCATCCTGAATTCCATACATGTCTCTGATGATTTTAGGTAGTAATACCTGGGCTGACGCTGGCGTTATTGCCCCACTGAGAAGTTCAACACCGACAGTGTTAATCCTGCGTCTATAACTGCACGCCATGTTGACTAATGGTAGTTCTCCTGGTCTGACGACAGAGGCGCGACAAGCACCACCTCACACTACTGCTGTCAGGGAACTGAAGTGCGTTTGCGCAGGAGGTCTGCACGGCCCAATAGCGATGCAGACAATGTCCTTTTGGCACTAAAACCACAACCACAGTTCCTTGCAGCCTGCCCATCCTTCCCTCTCTTTTCATCGTGTTCATTAGTTCTACTAAAAATGACTTCAACACATTCCAATGGCGCACATAAAACTCGCAGGGCAAGCCATCCAAACCTGGTGCCTTGCCTCGTGCCATCCCCTCTAAAGCCCTCCACACCTCCCCTTCTTCAATATCCTCCCCCAACGCCATACTCCTCATAATACTGAAGCAGTACAGCCCCAAGTCCAGAATGGGAGGCATCTGTTCGGAAACGAAATATTTTTTTTTTATTTTATTTAAAAACTTTACAGCTTAATATTAAATAAAAAGATATAAAATGGGTACAGTAGGATCCTCAATCCTACACAACATACACTGACAAATTATAACAACACATTGTAATTGATGTAAAAGAGGTTACCCACATACACTCACAAATTTTTCCATATAACATACTACTACAATATAAACAATATAAATATACAAACCTTTTAGATTTATAAAGTGAACATAATATGACTGACATATGGCAAAGGCTCGCAACCTTCACAGTAGACAATAAGAGGAATGACCTACATCATAATCTCATTAAAACAAGTACATGATCTTCCCAAAATTAACCCCTATACATAAAAATTTACCTAAAACATACATGTCGTGCCTCACTTACAATCCCTCTTTAATCATTGAAAAAAAAATGAAAATCTTAATCCTCCACTTATACTAAACAAATTAATACACCCTCTTTCACCTGATGAGCACATTATATAAAGTAAAGAGACTAAACCATACTTTCCCCCGTTACAAAATTTTAATGAGTCTTTACAAATTTATGGAAGTTATTAGCCATCCATCCTTCATCAACTGAGGAGCACATTATATAATGCTAAATAAAGTCAGTACACTCGCTAAACTCCAACACAAAAAACAAACAACAAAACAATTTAAAAAACTCTAATTGCGATACGATTATCGCACATCAAATATGCCAATAAAGGCTATAAACGTGCAATTTTACATAAACCCAAAGCTCTGCTAGGTCTTACACCTATAATCTTTACACCAATCACACTTAATACATGAAGGTCATGACGGACCTGACACATCAAAAAACAGAATACTCCATACGTTACTACGTAATTAATTGATATCATCACCTTTGCTTTCTGTGCCCACTTGCATGCTACATACACTTATGCCACATCTACACCTTCTATACCCACATACACTCCTCTCACCCTTCCCCAAGGGGGGGCGACCCCCCTGTGTCCCCCCCAAAATTCCCTATTCTCATAGTAATCCCCAAACCCCCCCCCTTTCACCGCCAGCGTTGATTATGGAAAACC
>NW_026506061.1:0-16031 GCF_026875155.1 Cherax quadricarinatus
CCCCTGGCCGATTCCCCCCCAAGGCAGGGGGGCCCCAAAAAAAGAAAAACTTTCACCATCATTCCCCCCACACTGTTTGCCAAAAGGGGCTTTACACACATTTTTTAAAAACGGAAATTAACCCCCCTCTTCAGGTGCAGGCACGTCTTCCCATCCCAGGACCAAGTCCGGCCTGCGGTTTTCCCCCTAAACCCCCTTCATAAATGTTATTTTGCTCACACCCCAACACCCAATCAAGAAATTTTTTAAAATCCATTTGTCTCCTTCATTTTCCTATCAACACCTCACGCTCCCGCTGAAGTCCAACCCCCTGCACCAAAAACCTCCTTTACCCCCTCTTCCAACCTTTCTGGCCCGAACCCCCTACCCCCCTTCCCTTCCCTACGACTGATACACCCTTGAAGTCATTCGTTTCGCTCCATTCTCCTCATGTCCGAACCCCCTAAAAACCCCTTCCCTCAGCCCTTGGACAACATTTTTGGGTAATTCTGCACCTCCTCCTAACTTCCAAACTAAAAATTCTCTGCATTATATTCACACCACACATTGCCCCAGAATGAATCCCACTGCCCCCACCCTTTGCCTCGCTGAAACATTCTCACCCATGTTCCACCCATATAAGAGCGTTGGTAAAACTATACCTAACTTCCCCTCTTTCCCTCCAAGGAAAAAGTTCTTTGTCTCCATAACCCCCTAAGTGCACCACTCACTCTTTTCCCCCTCATCAATTCTTTTTCACCTCATCTTTCATAGACCCATCCGCTGACAGTCCACTCCCAAATTTAAAACATTACCTCCTCCATACCTCTCCCCCCAATCGATTTTAAAATTTTTCATCACCTAATTTTTTTTCCCTCTAACCTTACTCTTTCCTGTATCCCCTTTTAAGAAAAAAAAAAATAAGCATAATTCATTGGGGCGCTAGTGGTAAAAATGTAATTACGTTTGAAGGTTTGGGGGTTAAAGATTTCTCTGTTTCCCTTTTGGGTGAGCCATGATCGACCCTGACCAATTTTCCCCCCTCCCAGAGCTGGCCACTTTTTTCCCCTTTTAACTGTTCAAAAATAGTCTTGTTTTCTCGCCCAGTGCTCCAAAATTTTTTGAAAAAAAAAAAATCTTTTTTTCTTTTTAAGTGAAAGGACAATTTTTTACATATAGTAATGTAAAAAAAATTTTTTTGAGTCAGTACGATGGAGATAAAAGGGCCACAAAGTCGGCAATTTTCACTCACTTGATGGTAAATATGCGGCCACTGCAGAAATCCAAAATCATTTTTTTTTTTTTTTTTTTTTTTCACAGTTTTTTGGAATGATAATAAGTTTGATAGTAGATGTTTTGATTGTGACAGCCAACTGCTGTTTAGACACAAATTTATGTAAAATTATGTCATTTACAAAAAACACTTTTGTACACACTTATAGATGAAAATTGTTGAATCACATTTTTTTATCACAACTATATACACGATTTAAGGTCCCAGTTTGTTTTGGTATCCAGGTTGAGATACTCCATGAAACAGGGATTCAAAAGAGTGCCACTCCCATTTTTGACACAGGAATGGGGTTTCCCTTCCGCTGTTGGGTACCCTGAGGTGGTGCACATCAACATTTTTTGAAATACAGTGGCCACAGGAAACAGCATTAATCCATTCCGAAGCTTTGACTTCAACCGTTTTGATTTTTACCCAAAATTTTATTTTCCCATAAGAAAAAAATGGAAACCCAAATTTAAAACCGTTTCAGACATCCAAAAGTTTTAACAAAATTTTTTTTTAAAAGATTAAATATAATATACATAAAAAAACAATGAAAATAAATATAAAGCATAATAAAAGGATAGATGAACTTTTTAACATCACACTTACCTTTACTGACTCTTGTTGGTGAGGGAGACAAGTACAGTAGAGGCAAAGGAAGGTGAGTTTACTATGCTTAAATTTTATTGTAATAATTCCTAAGCTCATTTATCTATCAAATTCATCTAATTGACATAATAAAACAATAAAAAACATAAAAAACATGTATATACTCTAGAATGAGTAAAATATGTCATAAGCATGTAGGAGAATGGTCGTGGTGGTGTTTTGGTTTATAAGGCCACTGAGAGAAGCCGTAATGTATGGAGGCACATAAAACCCACACCATCACACTTAAACAATGATGTAATTTATAAATAAAAATTTTTACATTTTTTTTATAAATATGAAATTTTTTACTTTTAAAATTTAAAAATGTAAGTTTTTTCAGGGATCACAAATACAGTTACATGTTTATCATACATAGCAGCACATGTGTAAAGTACCTAGGATAACCCAAAGAAAGTAAGTGATTATTTCCATTGGGGTCTTTTATATTTACATTATATTTACTTTTTATACTTACACTTCTATTTTTTACACTTACCTTGGAGAAGATTTAGTTTAATTATTAATTTGAGGAGATGCTGGCGAAGTTTGGGTGAGGGAATAAAGGGCAGCTTTTTGAGGCCCATACACCTTCAAAAAAATTGGAGGTTCAAAGTGTCTTTTTCTACGTTACTCACTTAATTTATTGCTCCCACTGTTAATTTTACACTTTATCGCTGGTGGCACTATAACCTTTTTTGATACCGCTGCTTTAGTATCATAAAATCGTTTAATCACTCAAGAAGGCACATTCTCCCCCCTCTCTTCCTTTCCCCAACTTTGGGACTTTGCACGAGTTTTTTTCCCGAAATTCTATTGGGGTTTTTTTTCCTCTTTACCACAGGGCTGGCACTGAAGCTTTCTTTGGGCCCCTGGGGGCTTATTTAGCAGTTATTTTATTTTTATTATCACACTGGCCTATTCCCCCCAAGGCGGGGGGCCCCCAAAAAAAAAACTTTCACCTATTCACCATCACTGTCTTGCCGAAGGGTGCTTTACACTACAGTTTTTAAACTGAACATTAAACCCCTCCTTCAGAGTGCAGGCACGAACTCCCATCTCCCCCCCCGTTACAAGCACTAAAAACAATGGGAAAAATACTAAAAAATCGATTATGATGGAATGTCCTCACTGGTTTAAAAATGGCACACTGGGTGTCATGGAGTGGGCGGGCCACTCAGGCTGCACACACGTTCAGGATGAATGCCTTAACTGATTCTTGGGTTAGCCAAGCCAATTATGTTGAACAAAAACATACCCTATCTAATTTTTGGGATTAGCCCCCATGCCCCCCATTACCCAAGGGTCCCCTGTACTTCTTTTTGGGGGTAGGCGTACAGTGGACCCCCCACATTCGTATTAAACGTTCCCGAGACTCATCGAAAACGAAAATATCGAAAGTCGAATTTTTTCCCCATAAGAAAAAATGGAAATCAAATTAATCCGTGCAAGACACCCAAGAGTAGAAAAAAAAAAAAAACATGAAATATTAAGTTTAATGCAATAGAATAATTACAATACAACAATAACAATAGATTTTTAAAAAAAAAGTAATTGACACTTCCTTTAATGAAGCTCGTTTAAAGTTGATGGGATGAGAGGAGGGGGGAGTGTGGTGGTGTTAGTGTTTAGAAGGGGGAAACCCCTTCCTTAGGATTTGGGGGATCAAGTCTTTTTTCCGGGGGTTTCTTCCCTTTTTTTTAAAGCCACTAGGGGCCATCTTGAGAGTCACTGGACTTCTGTCGCCAACAATTGCCATAGAGGCCTGTACCCCTATTTCCTTTTTGACTTTTAAAGTGGTTCCCAAAATTGTCATTGTAATAGTCACCAGCACAGCTTGCGTGCTGTGAAGGGGTTTTCATCAAAAAAGGGTTTTCACTTCAAATCACTTTGCCCAAAAATTTCCCTTTAAATTTTTAAGTAGGCAACTAATTCAATTTCTCCTCTCCCCCTCCCCCGAAGCAAATTTTCCCTTTGGTGTGGCCCCCTTGTTGTTGAAGATGACTAGCAGCTCACGGGGGTTATTCTTTTTGTCCTCCTCCCCCCACTCTTCCCCATCCCCCCACTAACCTCCAAACCCCCGGGCCTTTTCCCCAAAGCCACAATGGATTCCCAACTGGCATCGCTTCTCAGGATTACCTCAAATCTTTTAAAATCCTTTTGTCTACACATTCTGGCCACGTTTCCCCCAAGCAGATTCGGTCCCCTTTGTCCTTCCCCCCAAGCCTTACTTATAAAGTTTCACAATTTAGGATGCTAAAATGATTTCCAAAACTCTCTTTGAGTCAAATTTGGTTTTTTGGGGTCACCAAAACACCTTTCAAAAATAGCTTTTGTGTAGAGCTTTTTGAAGTTTGCAATGACCCGCTGGTCCATGGGGGGCAGAAGAGGGGTATATTAGGGGCAAAAATTGACCTTAATGAAAAAATCAGTCCGCAGAAAGTCACTTGTACGTCTGAAGGTGATTAGGGGCATTGTCAATCCAGGAGGCACTTAAGGTCAAAATTTTTTTTCAATTAGGGAACTTTCCAGTGGGGGGCAAATGCTGGTGTAACCTCAAGAAAAAACCCCAGTGACCCCTGTCTTACTGTTGCCCTATACAGCACACCAAATTACCTTTAGGATATTCTTTTGCCTGAACGCTCTGGGAGTTTTTTGATGATACACCAATAAAGGCTTCACTTTTTAACCCACTACATTGACACACATCAACAAGTAAACCTGTCTTTTTATGGCTTATGTCCTGGGAGTCCTTTTTTCCCCCGAGTAATGTAGGGCCCGCTTGGGAATTTTTCCCAAAAAAGGCCTTTTCGTCAAATTAAAACACTTGTTCAGGTTTTTTAATATTCAGCCTTTTGTACTCCTTAAATTCATGCACTATTTTTCAGCCGCTTTGTGGTCCGAACTGGCACCCTCACCAACCCTTTTCCAATGGTATGCCACACAATTCTTAAATCTTTAAAACCCAAACCTTTGCGGGCTTAAATTCACTCACATCACCACTATTTGCAGGCAATTTTTTTCCCAAATCATCATGCAACTGCTAGTTTTTTTAAAAAGATCGCTTGTGACATGCTTCTCTGCTATCTTTTTTTCATTTACCAACCAATAACAGTTCTCAACTTTTTTAAACACTAGCGATCCTGTTTCGAAACAAAGTTGCCCCTTTTGAAACAACACTTCCGATTGCCGTTTTCCTTTTCACTAAGAGAGATTGGTTTATTGGGGGTTTATTTTCAACCTCCATTAAAGCATCCCTTTTTTTCAATTACCTCTTTTTTAAAAGTCAAGGGGCCCCTTTTTTTCAAAGGGAGGCACAAACCCCCCCCCCAACAAAAACAACACCAAAAAATGTTATAGGGAAGTATGAGTGTACCCTTGATGGCGCAACTCCCTTGCTTGTAAACACTGGACAAAAGGGGAGTTCGGGCCCCACACGGGGGACACGTTCGTACAAATCGCATCAAAATAGCGGGTTTTCGATCGAAGTTGAGGCAAAATTTTTGCGTTAAAAACATCGAATGTCGGATTTTTCAAATTGGGGGGTCCCGTATTGGTCCCCAGGTAGGACATTTAGGATGAATCGGTTTGGCACTTCCCCTTGGTTGGGGTTGGGGGACAGGTTTGGTTTGGACAGGTCACTGTTGGGGGGCGGTATATGTGGTACCTACTTTTTTGTATTACTTGATGACTTTAGTCTAAAATCTGATAATGAATTCGTTTTCCGTCTTTATTTCACCCCTATTAAAGGCATTGGCTTTGAAAGTTATAAGTTGGAAAAAAAAACACTTTCTATACGTGGTCCCTCGTTTTCATAATTAATCCTTTCCCTGGAGGAGCTATTTTAAAAAAATTTACGATTTGGTGCTCTTGTGCCCCCGGGTTTTTTCTCTGTTTTCACGACGTTTTTTTCGTGCTAGAATTTAATTTTTGCCCTCAATCCTAACTACCCCCCCCTCTAAGGCCCGGGAAACCCTCTTGGGGGGAAAAAATTATAACTGAGTCAAAAAAGGAGAATAAATGGCCCACCTAGCGAGTTACTCCGAGGGGAAAAATAGGCCCGTGTCCCGGGGGAAAAATAATATAATTTAAACTTTTTTTGTCAAGGAAAAAAAATCTCCCCTTAAAACGTGTTACTAGTGTTTTAGTGTATATACAGTGGCTCCCTGTAATAATGATAAAGGCTAAATATCTTTGAAAACAGGGGGAAATTTTTAAAAGAAGTGATAAGCCATAGAGGCAGGGCCCGGGCGTCGCCAAACTTACCAGGGCACTGTTTTAATAAACTTCCGGCCCGTAGTGTACTTGAAAAAAAATAATTAGTGATACCAATGAATAGCAAAAACAGTGTTGTAGTAGCAACTAACAGTATTATAAGGACTTAGTGGAGAGTAGTGACTTTATTTGTTTTTTTTTTCTTGAAATAACAGTGTTACTGTGAATTTCATATAACCTGTAGTTACCAGCGGTGAAATTACACAACGAGAAGCAATTATTAACAGAAAAACGTCCTTCCTCCAAATTTCCCCAGTCAATTTTTAGTGATAATATGCATTTATTGGGGTGGAGGCCAAAAGAAAAAACTAGAAAAGTTAGATACAGGATTGATAAATGGGGGTTTGAGGCTGACCGTTCGTCACGTAGGAGTTGCCAGCATCAGGTTTTCAACCGCAATTTTATACTTTTGTAAAATAAAATCACATTTTACTCGGGTAGATAATTTCCAGTAGATCCTTCAGTGCTGCCCAAATCACCGCCAGTTGTTTTAAAATAAGTGACCCACTGTCAGATCAGACGGTCCCGAACCCTCGATGGACGAACCCTCAACTGTCCAAACCCTTTTGACCGGTTTAAACGGTTGTTGGACAAAAAAGCGACTGTAACAGATGGGGTTTAGGTCCCCTTAAAAAAACCAAACAATAAATAAAACAGGTAAACTCCAGGAGCGTACCCCGGAAAGCTGCCCTGTATACAAGTACGTTGAAACAGAAATACAGATAGCTAGGCTTTTTTTAAGGAGGTTTTAAAAAGTATTCAAGAGGTTGCTAAGAATTAAGTAAACAAAAATTTTTAATTCATTATAAGTGTGTGTAGTCTGCAATAAATCAAAAAACGGGCTTCCACATGGATAAAAAATTTCATTTTTTTGGGGGAAAAAGGTGTCCACCCCTTTTGGGAGATATCCAAGAACTAGCTACAAGAGTATTAAAACAGGGAAGTGTTTTTGGGTATGCCCAAAGGAGATAAATCTTGGACTAAAATCACAAGGTATTAAAGGGATAACTCAAACTCTTTCATAAACAACCTGGAAAACTTTCTACAAAAATTTGGGGAAAATAAAAAGTCTGGGGTGATGGGGACTGCCCCGATATGGCCATGTGTAGAAAAATGTAAGGTGGGGTGATGTTGGTAGTCAGTAAAAGTGGGGCTGTGTGCTGTCCGGGAGACAGTAATGTGAAGCTGGAGATGCTGTCCTGGGAGACAGTAAGGTGAAGCTGGGGTGCTGTTGGGAGACAGTAATGGGAAAACTGGAGGGGCGTCCTGGGGACAGTAATGGTGAAGCTGGAGATTTTTTCCAGGTAGGGGAATTTTACGCAGGGGGAAGCAATTTTAAATACCTCATAGGGGACAGGACTTAGTGGGGAAACAAGTGAAGCAAGATAAAAAAAAACCAATATCAAACTAGAAATCAACAGGAAAAAGCAAACAAGAGGACTCCCCTAGCAATAGTGGGATATATTACCCCAAAAAAAAAAATGGTGGGGGCTCCCTTGTTGGTGCTGGGAGGATAGGGAAAAAGACCGGGAAACATGCACCAACAGGGAAAACGTCACAGAAACCCCAAAACAAAAGGAAACCAACCCGTGCACATACTATGACTTGTATCTCAGAATGGAAATCTGGAAAAACAGATGGGAGTGCAACTATGACCACCCCAGAAAATTTCAGGCCCATATGACAACAGGGAAAAAGCAAACTCCCCTTTCCCGTAAGCTTTTTCACCCTGAAATGTGTACCCCTTCAGTACAGGAAAGACTGTGCTAAATTTTAAATTGCCAGGCAACCATCTAAAGGGACAAAAGATAAAAAAACACCGGGCCCAGGGGAAAAACCTGGGTGCCACAGCCACTCAAGAGGGAGAGGTTTTTTGTCCGGAAAGGGAAAAAAAACTGGCAGGAAAGGGCAGAAATTTAACCAAACCCGTCTTCCTGGAGGGAACCAAGTCGATGGCCCCACTCCAAACCAAAAATACAGATACTTGCCGGAAAAAAAATCCCCCCCCCCAGTCCCCCAACAATACCCCCATCCGATAAATTTCTTCTTTGAAAATTTTACAGGATCTAAACCCAGCAACAAACAACAAAATACCTTTTCTTTCCGTGGTCCTTGCAGAGCAAAAGCAATGTTCACGGCTTTCATGAGACCCCAAAAAGGATCATTTGGGACAACGAAATAGGACCCCAGGTTCAACCTATACGATGTACAAAAGTGAACGGGAAAAAGGGGGGTTGGGCCCTGTCTTGAAAGAGTCACTTGTTTGCACAGAACTGCTTAATGCCTCAAATGATGTAGTGGAATTTTAGCAGAAAAGATCGAAACCCAAAAACCTATCATTGGGTAGTCATAAGCCCCCGGGATGCAACCCCCAGCAATTCAGGAACAGCTGTTAAAAATTGACCACTGTTGGAAAATTTTCCGTTCTGCCCCCAACATCTTGCTCTAGGGGATTTCATTTAAAGGCCCTAAAATGAGGAATATGCAAATAATTGTTGCAAAATAACACCAGGGGGCAGTCTGAAAAAAAAACTCCCCTCAAGGGCCCTTTTAAAATCTCCCCAAAAAATTCAATTTAAAACCAGAAAAAATAACCCTACTAAAATGGGAATACATAGACCCATTTTCACTAACAATGATAAATTGATAAGAAATGTCGCCATACAAAAACAAATACTCAGATCACAACATAATTTAGGTTAGACATGTATGGGGGAGCCCCAGACCCACAAATGAGATTAGTCCGAGGGAGCATTCACCAAATTCAACTTTAGTAACAAAAACAAAAAGGGGGACCAATAAAACCAAATCCCAACCGATATAACTGGGAAGATAACTAAGCAAAAAAGACCCCCCAAATTATGCCTAGAAAGATTAACTTGGGGGCCTCGATGTATGCCAAGGCTTATTCCTTAAAAAAAAGGGGGAGTAATGTAAATAGAGAGAGAGAGAGAGGCGCCCCTTTCAGGCGACGGAAAAAGAATAACGAGCGGCCCAAAAGGGTAATCATTGAAGGTAGGGGACATGGGGAGAGAATAGAACATCGAATTTAAACAAGGGGTTTATAGGACAAGGAAACGCGGGGAAAAAAAAAAGCCAAAATGAAATTGAAAGAAACCCCAAAATTTTTTTCCTACCAAATCAAACGGAACAACGTCCATATTGGGCCCCTTTCTTAAACAAGATGGGTCCTCACAGATGACAGAAGGGAAAAGGTGAGCTACTCAAGGGCCCCCAAATGACTCAGTTTTTGCAAGCCCTAACCAGACGAGAGTCGAAAATCAAAATATTTTTTATGAGAGAGCCCCAGAATTTTTGGTTAACCAAGCCTATCTGATGTTCCCGACGCCAAATGCTTTTCCTATGCCAAATCAAAAGTCGGAAAAAAGTCCAATATTGGGCCCCCTTTCTTAAACAAGTGGGTCCTACACAGTGACGCAAGGAAAGAGTGAGCTATCAAGTCCCAATATGCTCAGTTTTTTTAAAACCCCTAACCAGACTGGAGTCGAAGATCAAAATGAATTTTTTTGAGGAGCCCCAGAATTTTGGTTAAAACAAGCCTATCTTGATGTTATCCTGACCCAAATGACTTCGAACGGCGAAAATGGCATGCCCATGCACTCTGCCCCCGGGCCAGACTCATGGAACTCCCGTGTTCATCAAGAACTGCAAGAAGCCCCTATCACGAGCCTTTACCATCCTATGGAGAGGGAGCATGGACATGGGGGTCGTCCCACAGTTACTAAAACAACAGACATAGCCCCACCCAAAAAGGGGGCAGTAAAAACAACAGCAAAGAACTAAAGACCGGATGCACTAACATACCATATCATAAAAATCTTAGAAAAGGGGCCTAAAAAGCAAGATCACCACCCATCTAGAAACCCATCAGTTACACAACCCAGGTCAACATGGGTTTAGAACAGGTCGCTCCTGTCTGTCTCAACTATTGGATCACTACGACAAGGGCCCAGATGCACTAGAAGACAAAAAGAATGCAAATGAAAAATATACAGACTTTGCAAAAGCCTTCGACAAGTGTGACCATGGCGTAATAGGCACAAAATGCTGCTAAAGGAATAACAGGAAAAGTCGGTCGTTGGATCTTTTAATTTTCCTCACTAACAGAACACAGAGAGTAGTAATCAACAGAGTAAAGTCCGAGGCAGCCACGGTGAAAAGCTCGTTTCCACAAGGCACACTCGCTCCCATCTTGTTCCTCATCCTCATATCTGACCATAGACAAGATGTCAGCCACAGCACCGTGTCTTCCTTTGCAGATGACACCCCAATCTGCATGACAGTGTCTTCCATTTCAGACACTGCAAGGCTCCGGCGGACATCAACCAAATCTTTCAGTGGCTGCAGAAAACAATATGAAGTTCAACGATGAGAATTTTTAATTACTCAGATATGGGTAAACACGAGGAAATTAAATCTTTTATCAGAGTACAAAAACAAATTCTGGCCACAAAATAGAGCGAAACACCAACGTCAAAGACCTGGGAGTGATCATGTCGGAGGATCTCACCTTCAAGGACCATAACATTGTATCAATCGCATCTGCTAGAAAAATGACAGGATGGATAATGAGAACCTTCAAAATGAGGGATGCCAAGCCCATGATGACACTCTTCAGGTCACTTGTTCTATCTAGGCTGGAATATTGCTGCACACTAACAGCACCTTTCAAGGCAGGTGAAATTGCTGATCTAGAAAATGTACAGAGAACCTTCACGGCACGTATAACGGAGATAAAACACCTCAATTACTGGGAGCGCTTGAGGTTCCTGAACCTGTATTCCCTGGAACGCAGGCGGGAGAGATACATGATTGTATACACCTGGAAAATCCTAGAGGGACTAGTACCGAACTTGCACACGAAAATCACTCACTACGAAAGCAAAAGACTTGGCAGACGATGCAACATCCCCCAATGAAAAGCAGGGGTGTCACTAGCACGTTAAGAGACCATACAATAAGTGTCAGGGGCCCGAGACTGTTCAACTGCCTCCCAGCATACATAAGGGGGATTACCAACAGACCCCTGGCAGTCTTCAAGCTGGCACTGGACAAGCACCTAAAGTCGGTTCCTGACCAGCCGGGCTGTGGCTCATACGTTGGTTTGCGTGCAGCCAACAGTAACAGCCTGGTTGATCAGGCTCTGATCCACCAGGAGGCCTGGTCACAGACCGGGCCGCAGGGGCGTTGACCCCCGGAACTCTCTCCAGGTAAACTCCAGATAATAAGAAATATTAAACAAAAATTTTTTACATGAAATATACATATAGTACATAAACAATACAATGGGAAATGATGAATGAAACATTAACAGCCTAACACTTACCTTTATTGGAGATTCTTCTTAGTATATGGGAGACTGGAGGAGGAGAGAGATTGGATTGTTTACAGTTTGGAAGGGGAATCCCCTTCCAGCAACACCTCAGGTACCAATTGCTTCTCTGGGGTTGCTTCTCTTCTCTGTTTCTTAATGCCACTAGGACCACCTTGAGAGTCACTCCAGTCCTGTCTCGCAAAGTAACTGTGGAGAAAGCTCTGTTTCTGCCATCTCTTTAACACTTCCTTAACGTGGCCCAAGACTTTGTCACTGTACATATTTCTCACCTTCTTTACCACAGGCTTGGCACTAGGAGCTTTCTTTGGAGCCATGGTAGCTTATTTAGCAATTGCAAGCACTAAAATGAGTGAAATATTATGAAATATTTCGTAGGAGCACTTGAGGGGACCTTCACTCACTGGTAAACAATGCCAGACTGGCCGGGTAGGGAGGCTGCCCCAGCTCACACCGTGCGTATGCGTCCCGGACGAACTACTATTTGCGAGTCAACCTATGAAAAGCGAGTCCATGTTTACATGAAAATACCCCTAAGATTGGCGAAATTTACGATTGCCGAGAACTATGAAAAGCGAGGGACCACTGTACCACCTGCAACTTCTACACACACAGTCAACTAACCCTATCATGTCACACTTGTCAACTAGTCGCATATTGTTTGTATAGTTGACAACAGCTGGCTTTACAATGCATTAATTGGTCTCCCTGTTCACTTTGTTTGTACCATCTCATTTCTGTGGATGGTTGACAGCAATGTCATGTTGCATTTGTCATGCCACGTCAGTGCCATTTGTCATGCCACGTCAGTGCCATGATATCATTGGCATGAAATACTTGCACTACACCTTCAACACTGCCTCCACTGAACCTTGGCATATGTTTTATTTCTTCTCACTGTTCCACATATATCAGTAGTTCACATGTAAGAAATCAGCAAGCATAGGGCTTGTATAACAGCTGTCTGTGTACAATGTATGGCCCTTGCCAAGGTATGGTTCCATCATCCTGCGAACAACATCACCGGAAATGCACAACATCCGCCTGTCATTGAGTGTGTTTCTCCCAGTGCAGACAATGACATCCAACACCATGCCACTCTCACAGTCACACATAACAAACAGTTTTATGCCAAAACAATTACATTTGCTAGGTATATATTGCTTGAATGACAGGCTTCTCATGAACAGAATCAAGGACTTGTCAAAAATAATGTTCTTGAATGGATAAAAATAGACAATGAATTTCTGCCTCAGATACATAAACGCTTCCCGGATTTTGTATAAAAGATCATTTCTGTTGGGCCTATTCCTGTCTGAGAAGAGCAACATTTGTAGCAACAGAGTGAATCCGTTGCAGGGAAGGAGGTCATGGAATAAATATGTTTCAACCACAGTTGTATCTTTCCATCCATGACAATTCTGCAACCTCCGTGTTGTCCATTATATACCTGTAGTAATTGTTTGTCTGGGTGACAATCAAGTTCATTAGCAGCCCATCAAAGTATAGTTGGAAAAAGTCCAACTCTGAAGACTCATTCATGATGGGACATTCTGGGAGGATGCCACTTCCACTGGCATCAAAATCGAAAGTATGTGGCATGAATGTAGTATTTTGTGCCAAGTTCCATTCACGGTCAAATGGTGCAGGGTGGTGTTGCATCCTCTGATTGGACCCAAGGTTTATAATTAACCCTTTGACTGTCGAAGGGCCCAATCCTGAAGTGTCTCCTGGTGTCGCAAAATATTCAAAAAAAAAAAATTATTTTTTCTTATGAAATGTTGAGATTATTTTTCTGATTGTTTTAGTCCCAAAAAAAAAAAAATTCCCATCAATACTTACCGAGATATAGAGTCCTGAAGTTTGCTGAAATTGATCTGCTAGCGGCAACAGCGGCGACTGCCGCTCACCCGGTAAACTTTGATTTACTTGTATTCGATGGTTTCTTGTTTTTTTCACTATTTTATTTTTTCACATAACTTTTGTGGCCTGTGAGACCAAATTATTGTGCAATGTTCAAATATACACTCGTTGAATGTAACACAATTAATGTATGGCAAAAACACTCGTATCATTATAATGTTGCTAAAACTTCTTTACACAAACAAACAATGTAAACAAATGTTTATTACGATTGTTTTATAATATATATACACATGTACAATCACTGGACACTTTATTAGAAGTGCTGCAGCTTGTGGAATTCTTTGAAACATGGGTATAAGCACAATGGTGTCTTACACTCTTCACACATAAAACGAGTGTCTCTGCATTTTTGTGGGGATTTTGTGGTATATCCACAGACAAAACACCTCTTCTGAGCATTTTTCTTGGCAGTAGTAGCAGGCAGTGGTATGGGGTAGTGATCACCAGGCCTCAGACGAGAGGACATGTGTTGATAATTTCGTGGGCGCTGGTCTATTGCAGGCGTTGTTTCTTGGTACTTGAATATTATTTATCTGATGACTGACAAACCCAAACAATTCACCATATTGTGGGTTTGTTCTTGGTCTTCAACTTATACATATTATAAGCATTCAGCATGGAAATGTCAAGAAGATGAAAAAACAGTTTTATGTACCACTTGTAACTCTTGCGAACACAGTCAGCAAACCCAATCTGCATGTCACATTTGTCCACTAAGCGCATATTGAGGTTGTAATCCATCACAGCTGCAGGTTTTACAATGGGTTCATTGGTCTCTCTATTCTGCTTGCCAGTGTCTACCATTTCGTGTCGGTGAACTGATGTCAGCAGTGTGACATCACGTTTGTCATGCCACCGAAATGCCATGATGTCATTGGCAGCAAGCACCTGCACTTCACCTCTACGACTGCCAGCATCGAACCTAGGCATATGTTTACGATTTCTATGCACTGTGCCACACACATCTGTCATGTTCATACGCAAGAAATCACTGAGTATAGGGCTTGTGTACCAGTTGTCAGTATATAAAATATGCCCCTTACCAAGATATGGCTCCATCATTGTTCAAACCATATCACCAGAGATACCCAGTAACTTCCTGGTATCTTCCATTGTTTTACCGCCAGTGTACACAATTATATCCAAAACCAGACCAGTTTTGCAATCACACAGAACAAATAACTTTATACCAAAGCGTTTCCTCTTGCTTGGTATATAATTCTTGAATGAGAGTCTTCCTTTGAACAAAATCAAAGACTCGTCAATAACAAGCTTCCTGAAGGGTTAAAAATACATACAGCACTTTTGTTTCAGGTACATAAACACACATCTGATCTTATATAACCTGTCGCTTCTGTCAGGCCTGGTTTTGTCTGAAAAGTGTAACATACGTAACAGTAACACAAATCTATTCACTGCTATAATGTCACTGAAAGCAGGGGTTGAAATCAGGCGGTCTGTCGCCCAGTATGTGTTGACACTATGCTTATACACATGTGGCATAAGCATTATTGTGGCAAAGAACAGATACACTCTGCCACAGTTGTGTCCTCCACTGGTGTAGGCGTGATCTTGGTGACAGAAAGTTTTGCCATGGTGTAACTCATAGTAATGTATTTGCTTTCCTGACAATAATATCCATCAGGGGTTCATCGAAGAACAACTGAAAGCATTCCAGTTCAGTGGGATTGTTCCCAAGTGTACAGATGCCATATTCCACTTTGTCCTCATCCAAGTCATGGGGATTGGAACAAACTCGTCATCTTGCTGCCAATCCCAGATGCAGTCAGTGGTGCGTCTGGATATTGTAATGTCGTTGTGGTTGTGCAGGTTGTGGTTGTGTGGGAGTGTGGGGTCGGGCGAGGCTGTTGTAGTTGTGCAGAGTCAGCAGCGCGGGCAGTAGCGTGGCCCGTGTGGTGTCACATGACTCATGCCACCATCACTATCACCACCACCGCCTGCTGCCTCACTCACATCATTTATACCCATCGTAACAATATCGTCATCTTCACTATCAGAACGTGGTGTAGAGCCACGGGATGTGCTCCAAGATGTACACCTTCCTCTTGGAAGAGCATATGGCACACTACCAGACCGCATGCGACATCGTATATACTGCGCTTCACTGGGGAACATTCACCCTCACTGTCACAACAAGAACTGCTTTCATAACCTGAATCACTATCACTTGCACTGCTCACATCTGAGTCTTGTACACAGGCACTATCATCACTGTTTGAGCTATCACTTGGGAACAAAAGACCTCCAATCCGCCGAGGAGTGAGGAACTTCTTACCGCGAGGCATGGTGAAAATGGACTACCAAGATGGCGTTCCCACAATGCACCGCTGAGTCCCAGATTTTTTTCACAGAGTGCACACCGACCACTGAGACCCATTCTCTCTCGTGTACTCCTACCAGCCGTCTCCCCTTGATTTGAGCCGTAGAATTTATGCATATATTACGTCAAACACGATTCAATAAAATAATACAAAGCAAGTAAAGGGTTTTAAACCTTACATTTTTTGCTTTCACTTTAAAAAAAACCCAAAGGCAATTAAAATTTTAAAAATT
>NW_026506062.1:0-12500 GCF_026875155.1 Cherax quadricarinatus
GTCTGCCAGACCTCCCACTGTCTGCCAGACCTCCCACTGTCTGTCAGGCCTCCCACTGTCTGCCAGACCTCCCACTGTCTGTCAGGCCTCCCACTGTCTGCCAGGCCTCCCACTGTCTGCCAGACCTCCCACTGTCTGCCTGACCTCCCACTGTCTGCCTGACCTCCCACTGTCTGCCAGACCTCCCACTGTCTGCCAGACCTCCCACTATCTGCCAGACCTCCCACTGTCTACCTGATCTCCCACTGTCTGCCTGACCTCCCACTGTCTGCCAGACCTCCCACTGTCTGCCAGACCTCCCACTGTCTGCCAGAACTCCCACTGTCTGCCAGACCTCCCACTATCTGCCTGACCTCCCACTGTCTGCCTGACCTCCCACTGTCTGCCAGACCTCCCACTGTCTGCCTGACCTCCCACTGTCTGCCAGACCTCCCACTGTCTGCCAGACCTCCCACTGTCTGCCAGACCTCCCACTATCTGCCAGACCTCCCACTGTCTGCCTGACCTCCCACTGTCTGCCAGGCCTCCCACTGTCTGCCAGACCTCCCACTGTCTGCCAGACCTCCCACTGTCTGCCTGACCTCCCACTGTCTGCCTGACCTCCCACTGTCTGCCTGACCTCCCACTGTCTGCCAGACCTCCCACTGTCTGCCAGACCTCCCACTGTCTGCCAGACCTCCCACTCTCTCAAGGAGAACTTCCACTGTGTAGATTTGGAACCAGTTCCTCCAGTATTTTCCAAGTATACAATAAGTATTAATCTCGTCTGCGCTCCAGCTTGAATAATTCTAGGTGATTTTTTAGTGATTCTAGGTGATTCCAATTATTTTGGATGATTCTAGATTATTATTAGGTAAATTTAATTATTTTAGATAATTCTGGGTAATTTCAGATTATTCTACGTGATTCTAGAAGATTCTACGTGATTCTAGAAGATTCTAAGTGATTCTTTACGATTCTAGGTTATTCTGGACGATTCTAGGTTATTCTAGATGATTCTAGGTTATTCTAGACGATTTTAGGTTATTCTAGATGATTCTAGGTTATTCTAGACGATTCTAGGTTATTCTAGACGATTCTAGGTTATTCTAGGTTATTCTAGATGATTCTAGGTTATTCTGGACGATTCTAGGTTATTCTAGATTATTCTAGGTTATTCTGGACGATTCTAGGTTATTCTAGATGATTCTAGGTTATTCTAGATTCTTGGTTATTCTAGATGATTCTAGGTTATTCTAGGTTACTCTAGATGATTCTAGGTTATTCTAGATGATTCTAGGTTATTCTACATGATTCTAGATGATTCTAGGTTATTCTAGATGATTCTAGGTTATTCTAGATGATTCTAGGTTATTCTAGATGATTCTAGGTTATTCTAGATGATTCTAGGTTATTCTAGGTTATTCTAGATGATTCTAGGTTATTCTAGATGTTTCTAGATGATTCTAGGTTATTCTAGATGATTCTAGGTTATTCTAGATGATTCTAGGCTATTCTAGAGGATTCTAGGTTATTCTAGATGATTCTAGGTTATTCTAGATGATTCTAGGTTATTCTAGATGATTCTAGGTTATTCTAGATGATTCTAGGTTATTCTAGGTTATTCTAGATGATTCTAGGTTATTCTAGATGATTCTAGGTTATTCTAGGTTATTCTAGATGATTCTAGGTTATTCTAGATGATTCTAGGTTATTCTAGATGATTTTAGGTTATTCTAGATGATTCTAGGTTATTCTAGATGATTCTAGGTTATTCTAGATGATTCTAGGTTATTCTAGATGATTCTAGGTTATTCTAGATGATTCTAGATGATTCTAGGTTATTCTAGATGATTCTAGGTTATTCTAGATGATTCTAGGTTATTCTAGATGATTCTAGGTTATTCTAGATGATTCTAGGTTATTCTAGATGATTCTAGGTTATTCTAGATGATTCTAGGTTATTCTAGATGATTCTAGGTTATTCTAGATGATTCTAGGTTATTCTAGGTTATTCTAGATGATTCTTGGTTATTGTAGATGATTCTAGGTTATTCTAGATGATTCTAGGTTATTCTAGATGAATCTAGGTTATTCTAGATGATTCTAGGTTATTCTAGATGATTCTAGGTTATTCTAGATGATTCTAGGTTATTCTAGATGAATCTAGGTTATTCTAGATGATTCTAGGTTATTCTAGATGATTCTAGGTTATTCTGGACTATTCTAGGTTATTCTAAATGATTCTAGGTTATTCTAGGTTATTCTAGATGATTCTAGGTTATTCTAGATGATTCTAGGTTATTCTAGGTTATTCTAGGTTATTCTAGATGATTCTAGGTTATTCTAGATTATTCTAGATGATTCTAGGTTATTCTAGGTTATTCTAGATGATTCTAGGTTATTCTAGATTATTCTAGATGATTCTAGGTTATTCTAGATGATTCTAGGTTATTCTAGATTTTTCTAGGTTATTCTAGGTTATTTAGAAGATGTAAAGTGATGCTGGTAGTGGAAACTTAGTGTATTTTGAAGATGTGTTTGGTTTGTCTTGTGTGAACTAAGTGCTGACACAGTACTAGGTGTGACCTGACCTTGTACGGCAGATATCTGTAAAGCCGGTCGATACAAGTGGTGGGACCGGGAGCCATGAATCGACCCCTGCAATCATAACAGGGTCAGGGGAGACATGATAACGACATATAAAATACTGCGCGGAATAGACAAGGTGGACAAAAACAGGATGTTCCAGATATTGGACACAGTAACAAGGGGACACAGTTGGAAGTTGAAGACACAGATGAATCACAGGGATGTTAGGAAGTATTTCTTCAGCCACAGAGTAGTCAGTAAGTGGAATAGTTTGGGAAGCGATGTAGTGGAGGCAGGATCCATACATAGCTTTAAGCAGAGGTATGATAAAGCTCACGGCTCAGGGAGAGTGACCTAGTAGCGATCAGTGAAGAGGCGGGGCCAGGAGCTCGGACTCGACCCCCGCAACCTCAACTAGGTGAGTACAACTAGGTGAGTACACACACACACACACACACACACACACACACACATATTTATATTAATGTGTGTGTGTGTATGTGTGTCATACTAAATAAGCTGAACTTGCCGAATACACCAAACTCCCCTAAAAATTGAACTTTTCCAGAAATTTTTTTACAGATTGATGGCTAATTTTTTTCATTGATAAAGATATAAAGATTTACATTTTTGGATCAAAACTAGCATAGAAACGTCACCTAACTGTCCTTAAACTGTCATAATTTTTTTTTACCTAAATTCTGCAATATATATCATAGGTTAATTTAAATTTGTTTACTGTTCCTTAAAATCAATGATATGTATACATTTTTTTCACAGCACTCAGATCGATCTCTGCTGATTTACGTCAAAAACTGGGGTACACTTTGTGTATTCGGCAAAGTGCACCCTTGCCAAATAGGCTTTTTATCAACAACAAAACACACACACACACACACACACACACACACACACACGTACTCATATACAACAGGCCTAGTGTCTAATCGACATGTGCCTAGGACAAAATGGTAACTAACACACACACACATACACCCACCCACACACACACACACACACACACACCACACACACACACACACACACACACACACACACACACACACACACACACCACACACACACACACACACAAAAGTGCTGCTTATCACGCTAGTATGACTGTACTCTGTTTGACCTTAACCATTTTAATGTAGTGTTGTCGGCACGCTACGGCAGGGCACCCTGAGTGACCCTGACACTATGACACACTACTGCAGGGCACCCTGAGTGACCCTGACACTGTGACACGCTACTGCAGGGCGCCCTGAGTGACCCTGACACTGTGACACGCTACGGCAGGGCACCCTGAGTGACCCTGACACTGTGACACGCTACTGCAGGGCACCCTGAGTGACCCTGACACTGTGACACGCTACTGCAGGGCACCCTGAGTGACCCTGACACTGTGACACGCTACTGCAGGGCACCCTGAGTGACCCTGACACTGTGACACACTATTGCAGGGCACCCTGAGTGACCCTGACACTGTGACACGCTACTGCAGGGCACCCTGAGTGACCCGACACTGGACCGCTACTGCAGGGACCCCTATGACCCCGACACTGTGACACCTACGCAGGGACCCTGAGTGACCCTACACGTGACACACTATTGCAGGGACCCGATGACCCCGCACTGTGACACCTACTGCGGGGACCCTGAGTGACCCTGACACTGTACACCACTGCAGGGGGACCCTGAGTGACCCTGACACTGTGACACCTACTGCAGGGCACCCTATGACCCTACATGTGACACGCTACGGCAGGGCACCCTGAGTGACCCTGACACGGACACGCTACGGGGAGGGCACCCGAGTGACCCTGACCGTGACACGCACGGCAGGGGACCCTGAGTGACCCTGACACTGGACACCCCCCGGGAGGGCACCCCATGACCCTGACATGTGAACGCACGGCAGGGCACCCCGAGTGACCCTGACACTGGACCGCTACGGGAGGGCCCCGAGTGACCCTGGCACTGTGACACCTCGGCAGGGCACCCTGAGTGACCCCGACCTGTACACCTACGGCAGGGACCCTAGTGACCCTGACACTGTGACACACTACGCAGGGGGCCCCCGAGTGACCCGACAAAATGGACACCTACGGCAGGGGGCCCCCGAGTGCCCTGACACGGACACCTACGCAGGCGCCCTGGGACCCGACCGTGACACGCACGGCGGGGGCCCCCAGTGACCCTGACACGTGACACGCTACGGCAGGGGACCCTGAGTACCCTGACACTGACACGCTACGGGGAGGGGACCCCGATACCCTGACACTGTGACACGCTAAGGCAGGGCACCCGATGACCCTGACCGTGACACGCTACGGCAGGGCCCCCTGATGACCCCGACACTGTGACACACACGGGAGGGGACCCTATGACCCGACACGGACAAAAGCTACGGCAGGGCGCCCTGATGACCCGAACTGGACACGCTACGGCAGGGGGCCCCTGATGACCTTTTACACTGTGACACCCTTCAGGCGCCCTGATGACCCGACACTGACACACTACGGCAGGGGACCCGAGTGACTTTGACACGTACACGCTACGCAGGGGGCCCTGGTGACCTTGACACTGGACACGCTACTGCAGGGCCCCTGAGTGACCCCGACACTGTGACACGCTACGCAGGGGGCCCTGATGCCTTACACTGTGACACGCAAATGCAGGCGCCCGAGTGACCTTGACACTGTGACACGCTACGAGGGCGCCCGAGTGACCGCAAATGTGACACGCAAATGCAGGGCGCCTGAGTGACCCTACACTGTAACGCTACTGCGGGGGCCCCTGAGTCCCTGACACTGGACACGCACGGGGAGGGCACCCCCGAGGGCCCTGACACGTGACACCTACGGCAGGACACCCTGAGTGACCCACACTGTGACACGCAAAGGCAGGGGACCCCAGTGACCCTGACCTGTACACGCTACGCAGGGCGCCCTGATGACCCTACACGTGACACACTACGGCAGGGGACCCTGTGACCCGAACGTGACACCTACGGGAGGGGGCCCTGGTGACCCCGACACGTACACGCACGGCAGGGCGCCCTGATGACCTTGACACTGTGACACCACCAGGGGGCCCTGAGTGACCCTGACACTGTGCACACACGGGATGCACCCGGGTGACCCTTTACACGTGATACGCTACTGCAGGCGCCCTGAGTGCCCCGACACTGACACCTACGGGAGGGGACCCTGAGGACCTTTACACTTTACAAAACTACGCAGGGGGCCCTGAGGACCTTGACACTGTGACCGCTACTGCAGGGGGCCCCGAGTACCCGACACTGTACCCTACGGCAAAGGGGGCCCTGATGCCTTGCACTGTGACACCACTGCAGGGGCCCTGAGGACCTTTTACCGTGAAACCCCTAGCAGGCGCCCTGATGACCGACACTGTACACCTACTGCGGGGGCCCGAGTGACCCTGACACTGTGACACGCAGGCAGGGGGCCCTGAGTGACCCTGACACGTGACACCTACGGCGGGGGCCCTATACCCACACTGGGACACCTACGGCACGGCCCTGAGTGACCCCCAACGGACACGCTACTGCAGGGGGCCCTGATTGCCCTACACTGGACACGCTACGCAGGGCGCCCTGATGACCCTACACTGACCCTACGGGAGTGCGCCCTGAGTACCCTGACACTGTGACACGCAAAGGCAGGGGCCCTGATGACCCTGACATTGTGGACCACTAGGCAGGGGGGCCCGAGGGGCCCCGACCGTGACCCCCTCTGCAGGGCGCCCGAGTGACCCGACACTGTGACAGCACGGCAGGCGCCCGAGTGCCCCCCGACACTGGGGACAGCTCGGCAGGGCGCCCGAGTGACCCCGACACTGTGACACCTACTGCAGGGGGCCCTAGTGACCCTGACACGAAAAACGCACGGAGGGCCCCTGAGTGCCCTGACAATGACACGCTACGGGGTTCGCCCTGATGACCCTGACACTGTGACACGCTACGCAGGGCCCCTAGTGGCCCTACACTTGTGACACACTACGGCAGGGCGCCCGAGTACCCCCCCACACTGTGACACGTACTGCAGGGCCCCCTATGGGGCCCTGACACTGTGACCCACGGGAGGGCCCTTGCCCCGGGGGGGGGGGGGGGGGGGGGGGGGGGGGGGGGGGGGGGGGGGGGGGGGGGGGGGGTGGGGGGTAGTGACCCTGACACTGTGACACGCTACGGCAGGGGGCCCCCGATGACCCGACACTGGGACCCCACGCAGGGGGCCCCGATGACCCCACACTTTACACGCTACGCAGGGCGCCCCTGATGACCCTGACACTTGACACGCTACGGCAGGGGCCCCTGAGTGACCCGACACTGGACCGCTACGCAGGGCGCCCTAGGGCCCTGCACTGAACCCCCACGCAGGGCCCCGTGACCCGGGCACTGTGGACCCCCCACGCAGGGGGCCCTGAGTGACCTGACACTTTTGACACGCTACGGCGGGCCCCTGAGTGACCCTGACCTGTGACACCATGGGGGGCCCTGAGGACCCTGCACTTTACACGCTACGCAGGGGGCCCCCAGTACCCTGAACTGGGGACACCCCACGGGAGGGCGCCCCCGATGACCCCCCACTGTGTGACACCTACGCAGGGCCCCTGAGTGACCCTGACACTTTAAAACCCTAAAGGCAGGGGGCCCTGAGTGACCCTGACACGGACAGCTAAAAGGGGGGCGCCCGAGGACCCGACACTGTGACACGCACGGCGGGCGCCCGAGTGACCCTGACACGTGACACCTCGCAGGCGCCTGAGTGCCCTGACACTGACACCTACGGGGAGGCGCCCCGATGACCCTGACACTGACACGCACGGCAGGGCCCTGAGTGACCCGACACTTGACACGCTACGGCAGGGCGCCCTGATCCCTGACACTGTACACCACGGGGAGGGCGCCCTGGTGACCCCGAATTTTACACGCACGCCGGGGGCCCTGATACCCTACACTTTACACGCTAAAAGGCAGGGCGCCCGATGCCCTGACACTGTTTACACGCACGCAGGGCGCCCGAGGAACCCCGGCACGACACCTACGGCAGGGGGCCCTGAGGACCCCGAACTGTGACACGCACGGGGGGGCGCCCTGAGGGCCCTACACTGTGACACGCTACGGCAGGGGGCCCTGAGTGACCCTAAAACGTGACACCTACGGGAGGGCGCCCTGAGTACCCCCTGACAAACCACGGCGGGGCCCTGGTGACCCTGACACTGTGACCCACGGCAGGCGCCCTGAGTGCCCTGACACTGGGGACACGCACGCAGGGCGCCCTGATGACCCGACACTTGACACGCTACGCAGGGCCCCCTGAAATGACCCGACACTGGACACCTACGCGGGCGCCCGAGTGACCCGACTGTGGGCACCAAAAGGCAGGGGGCCCTGATGCCCTGACACTGTGTACACCACGGCAGGGGCCCTGAGTGACCCTACACTGTGACACCACGGGAGGGCGCCCGGTGACCCTGCACGGACAAAACCCACTGCAGGGGGCCCCGAGTGACCCCAAACCTTTTGACACCACGGCGGGGGCCCCCGAGTGACCCCGCACTGTACACCACGCAGGGCGCCCGGGACCCTGACACTGTGACACCTACGCAGGGGGGCCCGAGTGACCCCGACACTGTACACCTACGCAGGGGGGGGCCCCAGTGACCCCCACACTGTACACCCACGCAGGGCGCCCTGAGTGACCCGACACTGTGAAAACACGGGAGGGCGCCCCGATTTACCTGACCCGTGAACCTACGGGAGGGCCCCTGATGACC
Source organism: Cherax quadricarinatus (assembly GCF_026875155.1). Lineage (NCBI taxonomy): Eukaryota > Metazoa > Arthropoda > Malacostraca > Decapoda > Parastacidae > Cherax > Cherax quadricarinatus. The sequence goes on from NW_026506062.1 coordinate 8,377, forward strand.
CGACACTGTACACACTACGCAGGGGGCCCTGATGACCCGACACTGGACACCTACGGGAGGGGGCCCGATGACCCCGACACTGTGACAAAACTAAAGGCAGGGCGCCCCGATGACCCCCGAAATGTGACACCTACGGCGGGCGCCCTGATGACCCTGACACTGACACACTACGGCAGGGCGCCCTGAGTACCCGACACTGTGACCACCCACGGCAGGGCCCCCGGTGACCCTGACACTGGACACACTACGGCAGGGGCCCTGATGACCTGAACTGTGACACCAAAAAGGCAGGGCCCCTAGTGACCCTGACCGACAGCTACGGGAGGGGCCTGAGTGACCCGACCGTACACCTACGCAGGGCCCCCGAGTGCCCTGACACTGTGGGCCCTACGGGAGGCGCCTGAACCCGACACTGTGACACCTACGGCAGGGCGCCCAGGACCCTGACACTGACCCCACGGAGGGCCCCTGGTGACCCTGACACTGTGACACACTACGGGAGGCACCCGAGTGACCCTGACACTGTCACACACGGGAGGGCCCCTGAGTGACCCCCGACACTGTACACACTACGGCAGGGCCCCGAGGACCCTGACACTGTGAAAACACGGGGGGCGCCCCGAACCCTGCACGGGGACACCACGGGGGCCCCTGATGACCCTGACACTTTTGACACACTACGGAGGGGGGGGGACCCCCAAGGAAAATGGGGGGGGGAGTGGGGATGGGGGGGGGGAAGTGTGAAAAACCCCGGGGGGTGGGAGGGAGGGGGAAATGGGGGTGGGGCCGGGAAACCCCGGGGGGGGGCCCCGGGCCCGGGTGAAACCAGGGGGGCCCCCGGGCCCCCCGGGGGGCCCCGGAGGGGGGGGGTGGGGGGCCCCGGGGGGGGGCCCCGGGGGGGCCGGGCCCGCGGGGGCCCGGGCCCTGCCCGGGGGGCCCTCCGGTGGGGCCCGGGACCTGAACTGTGACCACTACGGCAGGGCGCCCTGAGTACCCTGAACAGTGGGGGGGGGGGGGGGGGGGGGGGGGGGGGGTTCGTCCAAAAACGGCAGGCGCCCTGATGACCCACACGTCACACTACGGGAGGGCGCCCTGGGGGGACCCTGACACGTTACACACTACGCAGGGCCCCGAGTGACCCTGACACTGGACACACTAGGCAGGCCCCTGATGACCCCCTTTACCCCTGGGGGCCCCGGGCCCAAAACATAACCCCTTAAAGGGGAATTTCCCAATATGAAAACAGGCCCCATTCTTAAACCCTTAAACAACCCTCCCAACCCGAACAACACAACCCATCCCAACCCCAATTAACACAACCCGTATATAACACAACCCGTATATAACACAACCCGTATATAACACAACCCGTATCTAACACAACCCGTATCTAACACAACCCGTATCTAACACAACCCGTATCTAACACAACCCGTATCTAACACAACCCGTATCTAACACAACCCGTATATAACAAAACCCGTATGTAACACAACCCGTATATAACACAACCCGTATCTAACACAACCCGTATATAACAAAACCCGTATATAACACAACCCGTATCTAACACAACCCGTATATAACAAAACCCGTATATAACACAACCCGAATCTAACACAACCCGTATATAACAAAACCCGTATATAACAAACCCGTATATAACACAACCCGTATATAACACAACCCGTATCTAACACAACCCGTATATAACAAAACCCGTATATAACACAACCCGTATATAACAACCCGTATATAACACAACCTTACTACCACCACTACTGCCACTACTACTACCACCACTACTACCACTACTACTACCACTACAACCACCACTACTACTACCACTACTACTACCACTACTACCACCACTACTACCACTACTAAAACCCCCTACTACTACACCACCACTACTACCAACATACTACCACTACTACTACCACCACTACTACCACTAAACTACTACCACCACCACTACTACCCACACAACCACCACTACCCACCACTACTACCCACCACTACTACCACTACTACTACCACAACTACTACCACCACTACTACCATCACTACTACCAAAACTACCACCACTACCACCAAATACCACCACTACCACCACTACCACCACTACTACCACCACTACTACCACCACACTACCACTACTACTACCACCACTAAAATACCACCCACAACTACCACCACAACTACTACCCCACTACTAAAAACCACACTACCACCACACTACCATCACTACTACCATCACCACCATACTACACACCCACTACCACCACTACAACCACCACTACTACTACAAAACCACCACTACTACCAACACTACTTACCACCCTACCACTACTACTACCACCACACTACCACCATTACTACCACCACTACTACCACCACTACAAATACCACCACTACTACCCCCACTACCACACTAATACCACTACTACTACCACCACAACTACCACCACTACCACACTACCACCACTACTGCCACTACAAACCCCTACTACTACCACTACCACCACTACTACCACTACTACTACCACCACTACTACTACCACTACTACTACCACCACTACTACTACTACCACACTACCACTGGGTACACCACTACTACCACCACTACTACCACTACTACCACCACTACTACTACCACTAAATCACCACTACTAACCACTACTACTACACTACCACCAGTAACTACTAAAACTACTACTACCACTAATACTACCACTACCACCACTACTACTACCACTACTACTACTACTAACCACTATTACTACCACTACTGCTACCACTACACCACTACTACTACCACTACTACTACCACTACTACTACCGCTACACCATTTACTACTACCACTACTACTACCACTACTAACCACTACAGCTACCACTATACTACCACTACTACCACCACTACACCACACAGCTACCACTACTACTAAAACTACCACTACTACTACTACCTACTACCACTATTACTAAACCCCTACTACCACTACTACCACTACTACTACCACTACTACTACCACTACTACTATTAAATACTACCACTACTACTACCCCCCTACTACCACCACTACACTACCACTACACCACCACACAAACCCCTACTACTACTACTACTACCAACCAGTACTACCACTACTACAACTACCACTACCACTACAACCACTACTACTACCACTACTAAAACTACAAATACTACTTACTAGCACTATTACTACCACTACAACCACTACTAACTACACACCTACACTACCACTAGTACCATTACTAACTACCACTACTACCACCACTTCTACCACTACAGCTACCACTACTACTAACCACACTACTACTACACCCATACTACCCATTCTACCACCACCACTACTACTACTACTACCACCACCACCACTAACTACCACTACTACAACTACTAACTACCACTACCTACTACTACACTAACATACCACTACTACCACAACCACTACTACTACTACCACTACTACTACACCACTACTACACCCACTTACTACTACTACCTACTACTACTACTACTACCACTACTACTACCACTACTATATAAACACTACCACTACACTACCACCACCTACCACCACTACTACCACTCCTACCACCACTACCACTACTACTACCACCTACTAACTACTAACTACTACACACTACTACCACTATCTTACTACCACTACTACTAACCACAATTACCACCACTACTACCACGACTACTACCCACTATTTTCTACTTCCACTACTACTACTACGAACCACCACTACTACCTACAACACCACCACTACCATTAACTACTACCATTACTACAACCACTACTACTCCACTACTACTACCACCACTACCAACCACTACTGCACCATTACTACTACAACTACTACTACCACAACCTCACTACCACTACTACTTACTACTAACTACCACCACTACTACCACTACTACTACCACACTACACCAACTACTACTACTGCCACTACCACTACTACCACTACTACTACCACTACTTACTACTACTACACACTACCACCACTACTACTACCTACTACTACGACTAACCTACCACTACTACACCAGCTACCTAGCCACTACTACTACCAACTACTAC
>NW_026506062.1:17500-20000 GCF_026875155.1 Cherax quadricarinatus
ACTTTGTTGATCTCGAAGAGATCAAGACAGTTACTACCACTTGGAAACAAGCACTGTTGTGGTGTCAGACTTCGAAGACTGGTCTGGAGTGTATCTGGAACAAGCACTGTTTGTGGTGTTCAGACATCAAGACTGGTCCTGAGTGTAGTCGAACAAGTCACTGTTTGTGGTGGTCAGACTTCAAACTGGTCTGGGAGTGTAGTCTGGAACAAGCACTGATGTGGTGATCCAGACTTCAAGACTGGTCTGGAGTGTAGTCTGGAACAAGCACTGTTGTGGTGTCAGACTTCAAGACTGGTCTGGAGTGTAGTCTGGAACAAGCACTGTTGTGGTGTCAGACTTCAAGACTGGTCTGGAGTGTAGTCTGAACAAGGCACTGTTGTGGTGTCAGACTGTCAAGACTGGTCTGGAGTGTAGTGTTACTGAACAAGCACTGTTGTGGGTCAGACTTCAAGACTGGTCTGGAGTGGTAGTCTGAACAAGCACTGTTGTGGTGTCAGACTGTCAAGACTGGTTGGAGTGAAGTCTGGAACAAGCACTGTTGTGGTGTCAGACTACAAGACAGGACTGGAGTGTAGTCTGAACAAGCACTGTTGTGGTGACAGAACTTCAGACTGGTCTGGAGTGTAGTCGAAACAAGCAACTGTTGTGGTGTCAGACTTCAAGACTGGTCGGAGTGTAGCTATGGAACAAGCACTGTTGTGTGTCCATACTTCAAGACTGGTCTGGAGTGTAAGTGCTGGAAACAAGCACTGTTTGTGGTGTCAAGACATCAAGACTGGTCTGGAGTGTAGTCTTGGAAAAGCACTGTTGTGGTGTCAGACTCAAGACTGGACTGGAGTGTAAGCTGGAACAAGCACTGTTTGTGGTGTCAGACTTCAAGACTGGTCCTGGAGTGAATCTGGAACAAGCACTGTTGTGGTGTCATACTTGCAAGGACTGGTCTGGAGTGTAGTCAGGAAAAGCCACTGTTAGTGGTGTCAGACTTCAAGACTGGCTGGGCGTGTAGTCTGGAACAAGCAACTGTTGTGGTTGTCAGACTTCAAGACTGTCTGAGTGTAGACTGGAAAAGCCTGTTGTGGTGTCAGCCTTCAAGACGGGTCTGGAGTGTAAGTCTGGAACAAGCACGTTGTGGTGTCCGACTTCAAGACTGGTCTGAGTGTAAGTCGGAACAAGCACAGTTGTGGTGTCAGACTTCAGACTGGTCCTGGAGTGTAGTCTGGAAACAAGCACTGTAAGTGTGGTGTCAGACCTTCAAGACTGGTCTGGAGTGTTCTAGGAACAAGCCTGTTTGGTGTCAGACTCAAGACTGGTCTGGAGTGTATTCTGAGAACAAGCACTGTAGGGTGTCAGACTTCAAGACTGGTTGGAGAGAGGTCAGGTAACAAGCACTGTTGTGGTGTCAGACTTCAAGACTGGTCTGGAGTGTAGTCTGGAACAAGCACTGTTGTGGTGTCAGACTTCAAGACTGGTCTGGAGTGTAGTTCTGAACAAGCACTGTTGTGGGTGTCAGACTTCAAGACTGGTCTGGAGTGTAGTCTGGAACAAGCACTGTTGTGGTGTCAGACTTCAAGACTGGTCTGGAGTGTAGTCTGGAACAAGCACTGTTGTGGTGTCAGACTTCAAGACTGGTCTGGAGTGTAGTCTGGAACAAGCACTGTTGTGGTGTCAGACTTCAAGACTGGTCTGGAGTGTAGTCCTGGAAACAAGCACTGTTGTGGTGTCAGACTTCAACTGTTCCTGGATTGTAGTCTGGAACAGCACTGTTGTGGTGTCATACTTCAAGACCTGGTCTGGAGTGTAGTCTGGAACAAGCACATGGTTTGTGGTGTCAGACTTCAAGACTGGTCTGGAGTGTAGTCTGGAACAAGCACTGTTGTGGTGTCAGACTTCAAGACTGGTCTGGAGTGTAGTCTGGAACAAGCACTGTTGTGGTGTCAACTTCAAGACGGTCCTGGAGTGTAGTCCCTGAGAACAAGCCCTGTTGTTGTGTCAGACTTCAAGACTGGTCTGGAGTGTTGTCCCAGGAACAAGCACTGTGTGGTGTCCAGACTTCACGACGGGTCTGGAGTGTAGTCTGGAACAAGCACTGTTGTGGTGTCAGACTTCAAGACTGGTCTGGAGTGTAGTCTGGAACAAGCACTGTTGTGGTGTCAGACTACAAGACTGCTGGAGTGTAGTCTGGAACAATCACTGTTGAGGGTCAGACTTCAAACTGGACTGGAGTGTAGTCCTGGAACAAGCACTGTTTGTGGTGTCAGACTCCAAGACTGGTCTGGAGTGTAGTCCTGGACCAAGCACAGAATGTGTGCAGACTTCAAGACAGTCTGAGTGTAGTCTGGACAAGCACTGTTGAGGTGTCAGACTTCAAGACTGGTCTGGAGTGTAGTTGAACATGCACTGATGTGGTGACAGACTTCAAGAACTGGTCTGGAGATGTAGTCTGGAACAACCTCTGTTGTGGTGTCAGACTTCATGACTGGTCTGGATTGTAGTCTGG
>NW_026506062.1:22500-25831 GCF_026875155.1 Cherax quadricarinatus
TGCTGGAGGAAATTATTCGGAAGGAATAGGAGAGAAGAGCTGCTAGGTAATACAGGTCAGCATAGATTAAATAGATCTAAGGGAGTGATCCCAATCATAGTTGGCAATTGCCAAAAGGGAAGTGGGCAGATGAATGGTTTGTCTGAGCAACTGGTGGAACTTTGCTGGCTAGACAGATACTGCAAGAACTTGCAATCCCATTCATTGTGACAACTGGACAACTTTTTATGGCAAACATGATATGTTTAGCAAGTGATGGATACAACTCTTCACTGTGCTGGGGTGGTAGCACTTGCCACTCGATCGAGAGGGCCCTTGCAGACATGTCCTATGATTTCAACTGATGAAATAGAGTATGGTGTGTGCGGGAAACAGTCAGGTTGCAACCCTAAGGTTGAAAACAGTAAATTATTTAAAAGACGATTCATCTATGAAAATTACAAATAAAGACAGTGGATCAGGTCAGCAACAAAAGGAGACAGCAATAGGGCAGTGCGAGACTAGCTCCCTGTAAGGTTTATTATATTTAAAGCAGGAGTTTTAGAATATGATAGATGAGGGCTAAGATCAATTGCAAGTGCAGGAAGCATAGATATTATTGCTATAACAGACCTTGCTCATCTGAAAAATAAAAAAATGCCTTCTGAATGTCACATACAAGGAGGCTTTAAATTATTCCACACTGACAGGGCCAACAGGAAGGGTGAATGGAGTAGCAGTGTATGTCAAGACATTTTAAATTTTTGTGTGTGACAAGATATCAAATTAGAAGCGTCCATCACTGAATCTGTTGGTTACAGACTTTTCGAGGGCCGTGAAACCTAATCTTGGGTGTGATTACAGGCCCCCAAATCCTTTGATTAAAAAGGGAAGTGCAGTAAATTCTATGGTATGAAATTCGTAAGGCAAATACAAACGAAAATGTTGTTGTTAATGGGAGATATTAAACTTTAGACAAATTGACTGGAGCAATTTGACAGGAAATTTTAGTCAAAGTGAATTTCATTGATACGATTCAGGATTGTTTTTTAAAACAGTTTGTGAACAGAACCCAACTAGAGGAAATCACCTGCTTGGTTGTTTCTTGCCAGCAGGGAATAACTAAATAATAATCTTGAGATTAATGAAGAATTTTTTTTTCTTAGGAAAAGTGATCACAAATCCTAAGATATCATGGAATTAACCCTAATAATGGCAATCAAGTCTCTGTCCCCTGACCTTCTGCTTGGCTGATTTCATAGGACGAGAAATTACCTGGGTGGGCTAACTGACTATGGTCAGGTAGGTGGTGATGGTTGCTGATTATGACGATTTCCCGAGCATAGTTCTAACTGCTCAGACAGCTTATTTTTCCAATTAGGGAAATAAGATCAAACAAACATTGATCCAAAATAGATAAACAATAGATTAAAAGATCTTACTGGTCAAAAGAGAGGCATATATAGGCGAATCAACAAGAGGAGAGGGTAAATTAAGACATCAATATATTCATTTAAAGAGAGAAAAAAAAAAGGGAATAAGAAAAGGAAAAAGAGATTATGAGGTTAAAGTTCCAAATGTAATTCGAAGACAAACCCAGAAGGATTCTTTTCAGTATACAGAGTAAGTTAAAGGGTCCAAAGTTTGGTCCACTCAAAAAGTTACTCGGGTCAGCTCACCGACAGTGAAAGGAAATGTGTAGAATTTTTAACACATACTCATCTCATTTTTACACAGGAGATACCAGCGATATCCAGAAAATTATAAATTACGTAGAACAGGATTGAAAACTATGCACGATTAGGTCACAAGTGACATGCCCTTATAAATGAAACCTAACAAATCCCCAGCCCTGATTAACTGTACGCAAGGGTTCTAAAGGAATGTAAAGAGGAGCTTAGGCATACCTTTGGCTAATCTTTTCCACATATCACTACAAACTGGCATAGTGCCAGATAAGTGGAAAATGGCAGATGTGATACACGGAATAGGAAAAAAAAAATTCCTGGATAGAGGCATGGTTGACATATAGGCATTAGAGAGTTGCAAAAATGGGAAGAAATCAGATGGGGAAATGTTTACGAGTGGTGTTCCACAGGGGTCAGTGTCGGGCCCCTTGTATTCACAGTCTACGTAAACGACATTGATGAGGCATAAAGAGCGACATAACAAGTTTAACGATGACACCAAAATAGGCCGACGAATTAATTCTGACAGGACATAAGAGCACTCCAGATGATTTACATAGACGATGCAGTGTCCGGAGAAAGTGGCAGATGCACATTTTTAATATAGACAAATTGCAAAGTTCTAAACATTGGACAACCACATATAAACTAAATAATGAGATCTTAATATTACGTTTGGGAAAAGGATTTAGGAGTTTCTGGTTAGCAGTAATCTGAAACCAAGACAACAGTGCATAAGTGTTCGCAATAATGCTAATAGATTCCTTGGCTTTTATATCAAGAAGCATCAATAATAGGAGTCCTCAGTTGTTTCTCAACTCTATACATCCTTGGTTAGGCCTCATTTAGATTAAGCTGCACAGATTTGGTCACCGTATTACAGAATGGATTTAAATACTCTGGAAAACTACAAAGGGAGGATAACAAAGTTGTCCCATGTATCAGAAATCTTCCCAATGAGGATAGACTGAGGACCTTGAATCTGCACTCCTAGAAAGGCGTAGAATTAGGGGGGATAATGATTGAGGTGTATAAATGGAAAACAGAATAAATAACAGGGATGTAAATAGCGGCTAAAAAAATCTGTTTTTTTTTTTATAGTTGAAAAATTCCAGTTCAGGAAGGATTATAGGAAAGCATTGTTTGGTAATAGAGTTTGTGGGATTAGTGGAACAAACTCCCGAGTACCGTCGTAGAAGCTAAAACGTTGTGTATTTTAAAAATAGGTTTGATAATTACATGAGTGGTGTGGGGAGGGTGTGAGTTTGAACCTGACTAGCGTGTGTACATGTTTCCAAACATCTTTCCACTACTTCATTCCAAGTAACTACCTCCACCACCACGACCATCAAGGTCAACACCAGTAGTAGACAGGACAAGCTTCCATCTCTGCAGGGGTATACATAATTCCCTTGTAATGAACTGCAACAAAATATACGTGGGCCGAAACATCAGAGACCTCCAAACACGTATTTTCAAAACACCAATACGCAAGCAGGACTGACGATACAAGGAATGCCTGTGTACAACATGGCAATTCACCAACCATTTAATCAACTACAGAAACCAAGACTTATCGCCACAGAGAGACAACACTCAATACCGGAAGAAAAAAAATCCTGGAATCATCGCTTATCTCTATAACCAACAATTTCAACCAGATA
>NW_026506063.1:0-34226 GCF_026875155.1 Cherax quadricarinatus
GAAAATGTTAATACTGTAGTTCCCTAAAACATTGAAATGTTAATACTGTAGCTGCCTTTTATTTAATGTTAATGCGTAGCTGCCTGTATACTGTAATATTAGTACTGTAACTGCCTGTATACTGTATTGTTAATACTGTAGCAGCCTGTATACTGTAATGTTAATTCTCTAGTTGCCTGTATACTGTAATGTGAATACTGTAGCTGCTTTTATACTGTAATATTAATAGTGTAGCTGCCTGTATACTGTAATGTTAATACTGTAGCTGCGTGTATGCTGAAATGTTAATACAGTAGTTGTCTGTATACTATAATGTTAATACTGTAGCTGCCTGTATACTGTAATGTTAATACTGCAGCAGCCTCTATACTGGAATGTTAATACGGTAGCTGCCTCTATACTGTAATGTTAATACTGTAGCTGCCTGTTTTCTGTAATGTTAATACTGTAGCTGCCTGTATACTGTAATCTTAATAGTGTAGATGCCTGTACATTGTAATGTTAATACTGTATCTGCCTCTATACTGAACTGTTAATGCTGTAACAGCCTGTATACTGTAATGTTATTACTGTAGGTGCCTGTACGCTGTTATGTTAATACTGTAGCTGTCTGTATACTGTAAAGTTAATGCTGTATCTGCTTGTATACTGTAATGTTAATACTGTAGCAGCCTATATACTGTAATGTTAACACTGTAGCTGCCTGTATACCTTTATGTTGATACTGTAGCTGCCTGAATACTGTGTTGGTAATACTGAAGCTCCCTGTATACTGTAATGTTAATACTGTAGTTGCCTGTATACGGTAATGTTAATAATGTAGCTGCCTGTATACTGAAATGTTAATACTGTAGCTGCCTGTATGTTGTAATCTTAATACTGTTGTTGTCTGTATACTGTAATGTTAACACTGTAGATGTCTGTATACTGTAATGTTAATACTTTTGCAGCCAGTATACTGTAAAGTATTGCTTCGAATTCACAGTAGAGCTACAAGTGGAGGGAGAAGCAGGAAGGCCAGGACGAATGAAGCCAAACTACAAGAAAGGGGACTACACAGGAATGAGGAACTACCTGAACGGGGTTCAGTGGGACAGAGAACTGGCAGGGAAGCCAGTTAATGAGATGATGGAATATGTAGCAACAAAATGCAAGGAGGCTGAGGAGAGGTTTGTACCCAAGGGTAACAGGAATAATGAAAAAGCTAGGATGAGCCCATGGTTTACCCAAAGGTGCAGGGAGGCAAAAACCAAGTGTGCTAGGGAATGGAAGAAATATAGAAGGCAAAGGACTCAGGAGAATAAGGAGAGCAGTCGTAGAGCCAGAAACGAATATGCACAGATAAGAAGGGAGGCCCAAAGACAATATGAAAATGACATAGCAGCGAAAGCCAAATCTGACCCGAAACTGTTGTACAGCACATCAGGAGGAAAACAATAGTCAAGGACCAGGTAATCAGGCTAAGGAAGGAAGGAGGAGAGACAACAAGAAATGACCGTGAAGTATGTGAGGAACTCAACAAGAGATTCAAAGAAGTGTTCACAGAGGAGACAGAAGGGGCTCCAGAAAGACGGAGAGGTGGGGCACACCACCAAGTGCTGGACACAGTGCACACAACGAGGAAGAAGTGAAGAGGCTTCTGAGTGAGCTAGATACCTCAAAGGCAATGGGGCCAGATAACATCTCCCCATGGGTATTGAGAGAGGGAGCAGAGGCACTATGTGTACCCCTAACAACAATATTCAATACATCTATCGAAACAGGGAGATTGCCTGAGGCATGGAAGACAGCAAATGTAGTCCCAATCTTTAAAAAAGGAGACAGACATGAAGCATTAAACTACAGACCAGTGTCACTGACATGCATAGTATGCAAAATCATGGAGAAGATTATCAGGAGAAGAGTGGTGGAACACCTAGAAAGGAACGATGTCATCAACAGCAGCCAACATGGTTTCAGGGACGGGAAATCCTGTGTCACAAACCTACAGGAGTTCTATGACATGGTGACAGCAGTAAGACAAGAGAGAGAGGGGTGGGTGGATTGCATTTTCTTGGACTGCAAGAAGGCGTTTGACACAGTTCCACACAAGAGATTGGTGCAAAAACTGGAGGACCAAGCAGGGATAACAGGGAAGGCACTACAATGGATCAGGGAATACTTGACAGGAAGACAGCAGCGAGTCATGGTACGTGGCGAGGTGTCAGAGTGGGCACCTGTGACCAGCGGGGTCCCACAGGGATCAGTCCTAGGACCAGTGCTGTTTCTGGTATTTGTGAACGACATGACGGAAGGATTAGACTCTGAGGTGTCCCTGTTTGCAGATGACGTGAAGTTGATGAGAAGAATTCACTCGATCGAAGACCAGGCAGAACTACAAAGGGATCTGGACAGGCTGCAGACCTGGTCCAGCAATTGGCTCCTGGAGTTCAATCCAACCAAGTGCAAAGTCATGAAGATTGGGGAAGAGCAAAGAAGACCGCAGACGGAGTACAGTCTAGGGGGCCAGAGACTACAAACCTCACTCAAGGAAAAAGATCTTGGGGTGAGTATAACACCAGGTACATCTCCTGAAGTGCACATCAACCAAATAACTGCTGCAGCATATGGGCGCCTAGCAAACCTCAGAACAGCACTCCGACATCTTAATAAGGAATCATTCAGGACCCTGTACACCGTGTACGTTAGGCCCATATTGGAGTATGCGGCACCAGTTTGGAACCCACTCCTAGCCAAGCACGTGAAGAAACTAGAGAAAGTGCAAAGGTTTGCAACAAGACTAGTCCCAGAGCTAAGAGGTATGTCCTACGAGGAGAGGTTAAGGGAAATCAACCTGACGAATGGAGGCAGGGGTGGGGGGGGACATGATAACGACATACAAAAAAATGGAGGAATTGAAAAGGGGGGACAAAGACAGGATTTTCCCAGGATTGGACAATTTAAACAAGGGGACACATTTGGAAAGCTGGGGAACAGATAAAATCACAGGGATGTTAGGAAGTATTTTTTCGCCACGAGTAGCCCAGTAAGGGGAAATAGTTTTGAAAAAAGTGAGGGTAGTGGATGCGGATCCATACTTTGCTTTAAGCAGGGGTAGGGATAAAGTCACGGTGGGGAAGCGTGACCTATTCCCGATCAGGGAAGAGGGGGGGCCCAGGAACTCGACCCCGAAAATCAATTTGGTGAGTAAAACTAGGTGAGTACACAGGATGACAGCCCCCAGTTCACTCCCATCAGGATGTGGCCCCAAAACAGCCCCAAAAAACCCCAAAATCCCACCTTTTATTTCCCACTCCCACTCAGGATGTCGGCCAAACTCCCAACTAACCCCGGGGGATCCCACCCCAACAGTCCACTAACCCCCAGGTTTGCCACCCCCCCCAGTCATTTAACCAAAAGGTTGCCACCACTTTTTTTCACTAACACCGGGGGAGGGCACCCACTAAATTCCAATAACAAAAGGTTGTCCCCCAAATTCGGGTTAAACAACACTAAGGTTGCCCCCACACCAGAAAAACCTAACAAAAGATCCCACCCATTTGAAGTTCATAAACTTAGGATGTGGGCCAAAAAACGGGTCCATTAACCCCGGGTTTGGCCATAAAACAACAGTCCACTAACACCCAGATGCCACCCACCCGTACACTAACCCCCGGGGATGCCACCCCCCAAAAGTTCACAAACACCCAGGAGGGCCCCAAACAAGCCACTAACCCCCAGATGCCACCCCACAGTACACTAAAAAACCGGATGCCTCCCCCCAATCCACTGAATCCGGGTTGCCCCAAATAAATTTCCCCAAAAACCGTATGTCCCCCATTTCAGTTCATAACCACGGGGATGCCCCCCACCCCAGCCCCACTAATCCCAGGATGCCCCACCCAGTCCCACTAACACCCAGGTTGATCCCCACACCAGCCCACTAACCCCCAGAATGATATCCCACACCAGTCCATAACACACGGGATGCCCCCCACCCCATTTCCAATAAACCCAAGGGATGCCACCACCCCTTCCATAAACCCGGGATGACCCCAACCCACCAGTCCACAAAACACACAGGATCCCCCAACAGCCCCTTAACCCCGGGAAATGACAGCGACACCGTCTACAACCACCTAGGATGCCCCAACCAGTCCTTTAAACACTCGGGGATCCCACCCACCCAGTAAAAAAAACACCAAGATCCCAAACCCCAAATTTCACAAACACACGGGAAATGCCACCAACAGGAGCCCACTAACCCCAGGATGACATCGCACCGTCACAAAACCCCAAAGGTCCCACCCACACCAGCCCCACAAAACCCCCAGGTGAAACCCCACACCAGTACACAACCCCCGGGAAAGCCCCCCCAAAACCAGTCCACTAACACCCGGGGGATGAAAAACCCACACCAGACTAACCCCAAAGGATGCCCCCACACCAGCCCACTAACCCGGGAGGGCAACCACAAGTTCCTAACAAACAGGATGCCCCCCACAAAAGGCCCACTAACACATCCTAAACCCCTACACCAGTCCACAACCCCCAGTATGCCACCACATTAGTCACAAAACCCCCAAGGCAGGGGAAAAACCACCCCATTTCCACTAAAAAACACAGGATGCCCCCAAAACACAAGTAAACTAACACCAGGGTGCCCCCAAACACCAGCCCATAACCCCCAGGATGGGGACCCCACCAGGCACAAACCCCCAAGGGATGCTCCCTCACCCGTCCCAAAAACCCCAAAGATGCCACCCCCCAGCCCATTACGCCCCCCGGATCCCACCCACCCCGGGCCCTTTAAACACCCGGGAAATCCCTCCCCCCAACCCAACTGACATCCAGGAGCCATTTCCACACCACCCACTAATACCGGATTCCCAAAAAACCTTTCCACTAAACCCCAAAAATGCTACCCACATCAGTTCATAACACCGGGTGCCACCCACACCATTCCACAAACACCAGAATGCCCCCATACCGGGCCCACTAAAAACCCAGGATGCTACTCACACCAGCCCACAAAAACCTCAGGACGCCACCCACACCAGTCCACTAACACCCAGGTTTTCCACCCCCACCAGCCCACTTAACACTCCCGATCCCAGCCACACCAATCCACTAACACCCGGGGATCCCACCCACCCCAAAGTAAACTAACACTAAGGATTCCCCAAAAACAGTCCCAAAACACCTGGATGCCCCCCAACCCCAGTCCAAAAACCCCTAGGGTGCCCCCACAAAGTCCATTTAAACCCCCGGGCATCCCCGAAACCCCCAAATCCATTTAAACACCAGGATGCCATTTTCCCCCATTTCACAAAACACCCGGTTTGCCCCACCCCCAGTTCCTAACCCCTCGGAAAGCCCCCCAAACCCTTTCCCAACTAACACCCAGGATGCCCCCCAACACCAGTCACTAACACCAGGAGGGCCACCCACAAAGCCACAAAACCCTGGGATGCCCCCCACACCAGCATAAAACCAGGATGCCCCCCACACCAGTCCCAAACCCCCGGATGGGGCCCCCCAAGACCGCCCAGTAACCCCCAGGTGCCCCCACGGGCAGTCCA
Source organism: Cherax quadricarinatus (assembly GCF_026875155.1). Taxonomy (NCBI): domain Eukaryota; kingdom Metazoa; phylum Arthropoda; class Malacostraca; order Decapoda; family Parastacidae; genus Cherax; species Cherax quadricarinatus. The sequence goes on from NW_026506063.1 coordinate 5,562, forward strand.
TTAACCTCAGGATCCCCCCCAACCCCGGTCACAAAACACCAGGATGCCACCCAAAACCAGTCCACTAACACCACGATCCCTGCCAAAAAGCCCACTAACACCCACGAGCCACCCACCAGCCCGCTAACCCCCGGATGCCCCCAACCAGTCCACTAACCCCCGGATGCCCCCAAAGACCAGCCCAATAACCCCCAGGATGCAAAACCACAATCCACTAACATCAGGATGCCCCCCACCCCTTTTAAACTAACATCGGGTTTCCCACCCACACCACCCACTAACATCAGGATTCCCCCCACACCAGCCCCCAAAACCCCCTGGATGCCCCCCACACAAGCCCAAATAACCCCTAGGAGCCCCCCCAAACAGTAAAAACCACCGGAACCCACCCCCACCAATCCACTAACCCCCAGGATGCCATTTAAAACCAGTCTCTAACCCCCCGGAAATTACCCCCCAACCCCAAAGTCACTAAAAGTCGGGGTGCCCCCCACCATTCCAATAACACCCAGGATCCCACCCCCCACCAGTCACAAACCCCCCGGTCCCACCCACCAAGTCACTAACATCAGGATCCCACCTCACCATATCCCCAGGGTTTGCACCCACCCCAGCCCACTAACCCCCGGATGCCACCACCCTTTCCCAACTAACAGTCGGGGTTTCCCCCCCAAAACAAGTCCACAAAACACCGGATGCCCCCCACCCCGTCCACTAACCCCCCAGGATGCCACCCCCCAGCCCAAAAACCCCTGGTGTACCCCACCAGTCCATAACACCCAGGATGCCACCCACCCAGTCCACTAACACCAGGAGCCACCCACCATTTCCACTAACCCCCGGGAGGGCTTCCCAACCGTCCATAACACCAGGATCCCACCCACACCAGCCCACTAACACCCGGGGATGCCCCCCAAACACATTTCCACTAACACCCAGGTCCCACCCAACCAGTCCCCCTAACCCCCGGGATGTACCCACCCCATTCCACTAACCCCCAGGATCCCACCCACCCCAGTCCAAAACTCCCAGGATGCCCCCACACCAGTCCCTAGAAACCCTTTTATCCCATCCACCCCAGCCCACTAACCCCCAGGATGCTACCCAAAACAGTCCAACACCCGGTTTCCCAAAACCCACACCGGGTCCTAAACCCGTATGCCACTCACACCAGTCCAAACCCCCATGTTTGCCACCCACAAATTCCCACTAACACCCAGGATGCCACCAACAGTCCACAAACCACCCGGATGCCCCCCCAACACCACCCCATTAAACCCCAGGATGCCCAACCCCCTGTCCACTAACACCCGGTTTGCCACCCACCCCCGCCCTTTAACCCCCAGTTTGCCCCCACTCCAGCCCACTAACACCGGGGATGCCACCCAAAACCAGTCCACAAACACCCAGGATGCCCCCCACACCATTTCCACAACCCACCCATGATGCCACCCCCCCCGTCCACTAACACCCAGGATGCCCCCCACCCCAGCCCACTAAACCCAGTACCCACCCATTCCAGCCCAAAAAACCCCCGGATGCCCACCCCCCACCATCCCCAATAACCCCAAAAGGTGCCACCCCCACCAGTACTAACACCGGATGCCCCAAACCCACACCGGTTCCCAACCTACCCGGGGTTTTTTAACCCACACCAGCCACTAACCCCCGGATGTTACCACCCCCGTCCACTAAAAAACCGGGTTTACCACCCCCAGCCCCACTAACACCCGGGATGACCACCCCGTCACTAACCCCCAGGATGCCCCAAACCCCAGTCCACAAACACCAGGTACCCCCCTTAAAAATGGTCCCTTTTTTGGGGTACTTTTTTCCCAATTTTTCAAAAATTTATGTGACAAATTTTATGTTATGTTTTTGTAATTTAGACAAAATTAAGTAGAGTTAAATTGATACTCCCCGTGTTGGGCAGCTCCCGGAATTAAGTTTCAAGAAGATGGGTACCCCCAAAGGGGGTAATTACCATCAGGGTTAGTTTATTTTGAATATCCCGCTACCATGTTAGTTTCACCAAAATAATAACAGGAAAGGGAAAACCATATGAACAGTTGGTATCTTTTTTTCAAAAACGTTTCCCCTACACGTAGGCTTTTCAGTCAAGTACAGAAAAATTTGATAGAAGCAGAAGATACTTGAAGACGATGAATCAGCCCATAAACCCTTAAAGTTTTGAGGGGGTCGCCTCCGTTTGGGGAAGAGATTGTTCCCTTGTTTCTGCTATGGGGGAAAGCTCTTCTCCAGGGTGGGGGTGAACCCTCAAAACTTTAAGGGTGAAAGGGGGATTTCCTCGTCTTCAAGTATCTTTGCTTTTATCAAATTTTCGTCTTGATGAAAGAAGCTTTCCCGTGTAGGCCCAAAAAATTTCGAAATAAAAGGAACTAAAATGTTGATAGTGTTTTTAAAATAACAACCCGTTTGGTTTTTTTATCCAAATTTTTAAAGTTAAACATAATAATAAAGCTTTCCATGGTTTTAGGTTTTCATTTAATTTTACAAGCTACCCTGAATATTCCTACCATGATGGTGGTATAAATTTGGTTTTTGCCGTTCCCCGGAATATATTCCAAAGGTGTAGCTTTCATGAATGTAGCAGCTGCATGAATATACCTAAAATGAAAATACCTACATGAATTTTCCTACCCTGATGGGGCTATCATGAAAAGTAGAAGTACCATGGGAAATTTTAACCCACCTTTAATATTCCCCACCCTGAAAGGTTGGGTATAAAGGAAGTTGCAGCTACCATGAAAATAATCTACCTGGGGAGTAGTTTTTATGAAAGGTTTGCAGTGCCAAAGAAAATTTCCCACCATGGGAAAATACCTACCCCTTTAATATAAACCCACCATGGGTGGCTTTTTATGGAAAAGTAGAACTACCATGGGAAATACCTACCAGAAATACCTACCATGATGGTGGCTTATGGATGTTGAGCTCCATGAATTTATTAATACCATGTTAGGTCCTTAATAATAAATTACAGTTTCCATGTGGTTATCTTTAATGGGCCAGCTTACCACCTGGATATACCTACCATGATAGGCTATATGGATTGGAAACTTTCAGAATTACCTACCCCTGTTAAATACTTTCAAAATTACAGCTCCAAAGGAATTATAACCCTACCCTGAAAATTTAACGGGTTCATGGTTTTTAGCCCGTACCAGAAAATACCCACCATGTTAATAGCTTTCAGGAAAGTAGCCCGGGTACCCTGAATATAAACCCACCCTGTTGAGCTTTTATGAATTTTAGGTAAACCCTGAATATACTACCATGTTAATAGCTTTCATGGAAAGTAACAGCTACCATGAAAATAAACCCACATGTTGTAGTTTTATGAAAGTAGCAGTAAAATGAAAAAAACCCACCCTGGGCAGTAAACTATCTTGGATGTAACAGGGTACCAAGAATATACCCACCAAAATTTTAGCTTTCATGTTTTTACAGTACCAGGAAAAATACCTTTTCCATTGGGTTGGTAAGCTAAATCATGGAATTTAGAATTAAAACCCGAAAATACCTACCATGATTGGGGGCTATTGAATGTAGAACTACCCCTGAATATACCTACCCCTGTTCAGTAAAATTAATCTTAATATTTCCCGCTACCTTTGGAAAGGTAACCCATCATGAAGTCGCAAACCTTTCATGAAAATACTAACCCTGTTAGTAGCTGTCAGGATTTTAGAGCCTTTTTTGAAAAATCCTACTAGTCGTTCTATTTTTGGGGTAGCAGTCCATGAAAATTTTCCCACCTTTAATATACCTACCAAGAATAAAATCTACCATGTCAGTTTGCTATCATGAATGTCGCAGCTGGGCCCTGTTTTAACCCCCCATGAATATCCTACCATGGAAAAATATTACCCTGAAAAAACCCAAACCCTTTGGGTAGCTATATGAATGTTGCAGCTATCAGAATATACCTACCATTTAAATTTTAACCCACCAAGAATATATCTACCCTGAATTTTATCTCCATATCAGTAGCTGTTTAAGAAGTTTTCAAATACCCTGAATTACCTTTCCAAGTCAGTAGCTATCATGAATGTCGCAAACTACCCCCAATAAAACCCACCATGTCAGTAGCTATCATGGGTGTGCAGTACCCTGGGAAAATTTCCTACCAAAGTCAGTAGCTATCATGGAAAGTAAAGTACATGAATTTAAAAACCTATTGGTAGTAACCCTGGGGAATTAAAAGTGCTACCCTAAAAGGGAATTCCCCTGATTTTGTTTGATACCATGAATGAAGGTGATACCCTGATGGTAGGATTATGAAAGTATTATATAAAACAGAGGGGAGCGCTAAACCGTTTTTAACAACAGCGCCTGTTTGGGGATGGGAAGGGTTTTTAAAGGATTAAAATTTTAAAGGAAAATTTGGGGGGCAGAACAAATTCGTGGGTCAAGAAACCCCCCACCCCGCGTAAGGAAGCTCCCTTTAGGGAGATTTAAATTTTAAAATAGTAAAAATGAGGGTATTACCCTAATGGGGCTATCATGAACAAACCATTTCCAAATTTTCGTGTTTCTATGATAGTTGCAATCAAAAAAATATAACAAACTACCTGAAAATGTTCCCCTGTTGGGGCTATCATGGGAAAAATTTTTTGCCAAACCTGAATGATGTTACCTTTATGATAGTTATCATAAATACAAGGGTTTTCCAGATGTTAGCTGTTTATGGGAAAATTGGGCTACCCTGAAGGAAGCTGCAATGTTTGGAGCTACCCTGAATTTTAGGGTTGGGTACCATTTAAAGGATAATAACACAAGTAAAACAAACTCCCCATTGTTAAGTCAAGTTGGGGTGTTGACCAGCCAGGATGGGCCAGGGTGGCGCCCCCTGTTGTTGTGGGTGCTGACGTGGTCATACTGTCAGTGCCCTTTTAACACTGGGGGGAAGCAGGGGGATGGATCATGTTTGGATGCCCCCCAGTTACTGTGCTGTTGTAAAAAACTCGTACTCCCGTACTGTTGATGATGCCCCTTGTTGTTGTCTGGGTTTTGATTGTTACAAAAAAAGCCCCATTTAAAGCTTAGAGATCTCCAGTTTAATACTAGAAAGGGGTTTCCCCTTTTAGCATTCCCGCCCGTTTTTGGGTTTTTGAAAAAAGTAGTTTATTATCCTTTTTCCAATTATCCATTTAAATTCGTAGGTTTTAATAGTGCTTTAGGATTACCAATGGTAGGCTACTTAATAGAGAAATTTTAAAAATTTAAAAAAATTTATTAAGTAGTAAGTTGTCTAGAGGTTTTTTTCAAAGTAAATTAAATCACATCAATCAAAAAAAAATCAATCTCTCGAGTTCAATATTATTGTGCTGAAAGCACATATCACATTTATAATTCTTAAGTACCGTCAGGTACATTAACATTAATAAGAAAATTACAAATATGTACAAGTGTGAGTATGCGTGTAAGTGCTCTTAAATAGTTAGCTATGTCTCAAGACTCGAATTTAGACTTAAACAAGTGACTGACAAAGTCCTCAAATAAACTAACTTCTTGACCGATTTGGCCCAACCCGAACAGTCTGTTGAACAACAAAGAATGCTAAGCCCAATAGCAATGCAATATGCGACTGCGCACAATCAGGATCAAGGAGATAATATAACGACACTAAGTAGGGACCTTCTGCAGATCCCCCCCAAAAGTTACAAACTCCCTTAATACTGAATCTAAGTTTCAGCATAGGTAAAAACTGTGACTGTGACAATACACAGGAACCAGTACAAAATTAGGTCAGAAGCTATAGCTAAGGACCTGAGATATTCAGAGTGTCAATAGGACACACAACCTCAGAAACAACGTCGAAAATCACTAAGTCTATACAATGTTCTGTGAATAAAGTTCTACAGAACTAACAAGAATAATGAGACAGACAATCTGTCCAACCAGCAAGCGAGTCTCCAGCAGACTGACTACTTCACAAGAGGTGAGGGCACCCCCCCTCGATCACGTGATAGCTCCGGTGGACAACTGCAGCTCAGAAGCCGGCAGTATAACGAGCGACAAGCGATAATTACAGTAGTTTTGACCATCAAGCCTAACTGAGCACATTTTATATACATCCTAACAAATAACTAAATAACCCAAAATAACAGTCAAATAATAATATAAAGTCATACATTTACATTTAGCTATTATCGCAAATATAAGCAATATAAAATTAAATGAAAGATAATATACATTTTATATAACATTTAAAAATCATTGTAACCCATTCAGGGGTTGCAACACCCCCCAACACGACAGAGGGTCGCCTAGGATGGCATTAATGTCTTTCACATTATTTCTGATTACTCATATCAATATTATTATCAATAAATATTAACGAGTCTCTTGTGCCAAGCACCTCTACAATTTCACAGCGTCCGTCACTAGGATATGTCTCTAGTTCTAGGGCAGTACACAGTATTGTATCTGCATACTCGTGGTTATATACATCAGAGTAGAGACAGGATAGCGCTGACAAGGAGGGCACGTTGAGGCTCGATCATAGTAGAGGAGACTGCATTCCACTCTTAAGTAGTGGTTGTGGAATGCGAGGCAGTATGAACATCTGAGTATGAAACAGCTTAAGGTGTGTAGTGAGGGGGGGGGGGCTGCGCAGGACAGTGTTGCGTCCACGCACGTTACATTCGACCGCACCACACTTACTCACTCAATAACTCAGGCTGTGATTGCTCTCCTCCAACACAAACCATTACTGTGAATATATAATATATTTAATAATTGTTATGAACATGACTATGAGTAATATGTAGTTAATATGGGCTGGATGGGATTAAGTTTAGACTTTACTGAATTTGATCTTAGCAAGTAGACAACGAGGTCTATTTGGGCATAAAAATTTACGTTAATTTTAATGTAATTGATAATTTTTAAGGACGAGACTGAGCGTCTGGCATATTAACTCATTTACGAATGACGCCATTTATGTGTTTGATACTAATAGAATAAGGTGGATTCTGAGGCCCACCTCATGATCCCTTGCATTTTTAACATTTCATAGTGTTTTTGTAGGTGAGTGGATTTTGTGGTCAAGAAAAAACGTTTAATTTTCAATGGGAAGTGCCCAAATTACACGTTCTAAATGTTCCAATGACACACACAAGAGCCTAGAGCCCTCTTTCTCATTAGTGGGCAGTTATTTTTCTGGTGTCGATGTTAAAAGCCTTAGATGAATAGTATACAGATAGGGATGGAGAATGTCAGTGTGTTGTTGAACTGGGGAGCAGTCACTCAGCGCCAGACAATAACCACTCGAATCTATATGTAAATGATGGGAAAGATTGATACTAGGACTCTTCAACACAGGAGCAGAGGATAGCAGCTCGCTTCAAACCTTTGGAACGAGTGTCTGTAACAAATCGCGAGCTCCATGAGTGTATTCTGATCTTTTATGACTAGTAAGCTCAGTGAGTGGATGCGGCATATCTGAGATTAGAGTACTTGGACAGACCTGCCCGATATTATCGATGCCATACCAGGAGAATCTTGTACTCCTTTCCTATCCAGGTGAATGGGGAAATGCAGAATTGCCACGAACCTTAGACTCAATAGAGCAAACCTCACTTGGCGATACCAAACAGCTCTAGATAGGTAATCTTGGCTGACCCAAAACTACATTTTGGCTAGATGAGAGATATAACAGTGATGTTTGTCGTGACCGCCAGTTTCGCTTCTCATAACAATGCTCTGAGACGCGTTCTATCAAGATGCTTTTCCGCAACTCGGTCACTGTACACTCTCAACTAGTCGTTCACTGGTAGGCTATCTACTTTCTAAGTTGTGGGTCTTACTCGTTCATTATACGTTGGGATGAAGAGGCCGCCGTTACATAGGCACGTAGCGGGGTGACGAGTAGTCTAACACAATCCATCTTGAACAGTAAAAGCAGTATATTTCTGTTGAGCACGTTCGAGTAAAGGCGGGACGTGATATCCAACCTGGGAGAAACATTTCATCCCCCAGCCCCGCCCCTCTGACTAATAGCGACGAGCAATAATTTTTGTCTGCATAGGGAATAGCTTTCGGGATTAGCGTGTTGCAGCGTCGCATAATAGTAAATAAGTATTGCGATTCCTAAGCTTTGGTTCTATGGCTAAGGACCATAACACTAATCACAACTAATAATTACGTTTGAGAATGGTTCCCATGACGGTGATAGGAATGAGAAGGCGCAGGTGGAGGTATGTTGTGTGTGCTGGCTTGCCTGTCACTTGACCAGCGTGCGGCAAGTTTTCGCAAATGATAAGCATTAGCTGTTTCCTTATCTATTGGCAAGTAAAATGTTTTGCCAGTTTTTACCGAGTGTCTTCTGGACAACCAAATGTCCTCCTATGGGACTTATTCGTGAGCAAAATCAACTGGGCTTGTTCACGAAATGTAACGGGTAACACAACTAGATTCTTGACTGTGGTAGAAAACATATCAGTGACAATCTTACTATGTGTTTTTCTCCTCATCAGTAGACCTGTTACTATAATAGTAAACAATATCGAGATCCCTTTGCTTCATACTCAGTACACTGCTATATCTCTCAGTCTTTCAGTGACTGATCAACCCAAATTAGATCCGTTGTATTAAATTCATCATGAGTGAGAATTTAAACGTCAGTATGTGTGACTGATAGGTTTGTATGACGGGGTGGAGTCAGTGTTAATGAACCCTGGGCGCTCAGAGGTCTCGTAAACCAACATATTCCAACACCAAATTCCATTGTGTCATCAACTTAACTCAACAAGGTGAAAAGGATGCGTTGTTGTATTTCTTTGGACCTAGCACTCTGTAGATTGTGCTGAGAGGAAATAAAATAGGTTTCCTCTCTACCAAGCTTCAATGCTTAATTATCCTCTTCAGTGTTATTTCAATCACAAAGTGGTTCATGTTCTTACATTATACGCAGCATGATGGTTATCGTTCCTTATCAACTAAGGTCAGTCTGACTCTGATGCTGGAAAATACACCACTTGGATATACCCATGAAATATAATCAGTATAATAGCTATGGTTCAAATTAAACTTCGTGCATAGGGTACAATTTTATAACAGCCCACACCATAGGTCTTCTAACAATACATCTATCTTGAAATAGGTTTAATCATCAGTTACCCTATGGGCAGTACTCTTCTCTTAATAACGTGAGATAAACTGCCACGCTGTCTCTGAAGAAGATTATCTCACGTTCGATGTTGTTCGTCAGAAATACCTACTTTATTCCTCGAAAAGTAAGGATCTCATCGACTGAACGAATCTTTTCGTCATGCATACACTCTATCTGACGCTAGTCATATCCTGAGGCTAAACATTATTCATAAAACAGTATAGGTTCAGAGGTATTGCTAGGATTTTGGTTATGCATTTGTTGCTCGGTAAGAAGGATAGGACTTGAGTGGGGGCGCCTAGCCGGCACGTTCTGTTTCACTCTATTGTTTCTTAGATTATAGCAATTACTCTTCGTTATGTCATTTTCGCTGTTACAATAGGCCTTACAGTTACTCTATAGTTCTTCTCTTGATATACTCAGATTTCTGTTATTGCCACAGGAGACAGTTTCAGGATTGTGTTGAGCTTTTTTCGCTGGTAAAGGTACGAGAAGTTGAAAGTTACAAGTAGGCAGGTACATCAGCGCGGCAATGAGCATGGATTTAGGTTTGCCAACATTCTAGGGACAATTTTTAGTTACCTTGTTTCTGTGTGTTTTAGTAGCGTTACATGTTGTGTAGGAGAATCTCTATAATTGTCTTGCCTAATTGCAGCAGTTATCCAGAATATCTGAGGTAAGCTGATCTTCAGATATTCTTTGTATGTCGCAGGATCATACAGGTTGTTAAACTCTTCGTGTAGTAACGCATACAGAACAAGGCTGTTCGTAGTTGTTACACTGCAGGACCTACACCACCTCTCTCAAATGAAAACTTTTATCAACGTGCAAAAACTACTACACATGATTGATCTTGTAGTCGTTTGTAAACGTCGGATTGCTCTTTGATACTTAAAGGTAAACAAGTTATAACGTCTCTAGAGTTGTTTGTTTGACAGCGTCATATACGAATGTACTTATGCAATAATGGCAAAGCAGCTCCGTACACGTTTGAGCTCTTCCTGTCAATAGCGCAGGTATGTAGCAATGTTTGCCCAGTGCTTACAGTGGCCAGTTCATAGCACGAAGCCTGGTTCTAAACATCCATATCAAAAATATGTGTCTAAGTCACTTTCCAAAAAAATTAGGAACACTTAGTGTATTGCAGCTTTCTGGACATTAAATGTGTTCCTGTAGATCTTATCAGTCTGTTGTCTTCCCTGGACGAACATTTTGTCATTTGGAAATCTTATTCGTTTCATTCTCCATCTGTGCTCTATTTGTGCAGTTGCCACTTATAAGGACGCGTTCAAACCTACTCAAACTGGTCCTGTGAAGATTAGACCAGTGCGGTAATGAGAGTGGAAGTAGGTAATTAACAATGGTCGTGGATGGTCCTTATTTTTTTTGGTCGGACTACTTGCTCAGCGTTCTAGGAGAGTCTTGAGTCTGGTCTTGGATATAGTAGATTACAGGTGTATCACTACACTGTAAATAGTATTAGGCATGTTCGTCATATACAGACATACACTCTGTCACTTATAGTCTACAGCTGTGAGAAGGAGCGAGCGATGACACTGAGCGACACTAGAGCCTGTCGAGACATGATGGCTCACTTCTGCTCTAGTTGCTTTTCTTCATCGAAATTGTAGTCATACTTCCTAATCGCTGACACTAGACTTTCTATAATCGGGATCGAAGTCTAAGACATCTCTGTTATGAGCTCATGGAAACAATATATTTTAATTACTGCTCTGACAGTTTTGCTTGTGTGTAATGTAAATGGTCGTATACGTCATTCCGAGTTTATTGGACCTACTTGGCAAAACTAGTTCTGAAGTTTTAATGTAACTTAACTCAGACAAAGTCCAGCAGTATCAATTAGTGTTCAAGAACTGTGGCATACATCACAAACAATAATTGTACTACGAGGAATTGATTATGGAAACTATAATTCCTATATAGTGAATTTTAGTTGTTAGATGTCTTAGACGCTAGAAAACTCAGAAACAGTATTTCATATCCTTGGAACAGGATGACTAGTCAGGGTACATACATCCACCCTAGCGTATGTATGATACAACGACTAAACTCAACAAAGTCTTTCTCGATTTAGGAAAGGACTCAAAGTGTTTGATTCAGTCAGAAGGTTATCGTATGTCAATGGTAGACACATTTTCTCAAACACCTTGGCATAAGTGCATCCCGTGAACAGGCCCATTTGTTTACAAACAACGCGATTCTAAAAGATTAGAGATCCTCCAGTGAATAGTAGAAAGGATCGTGCCCTTCTAGCAGTTCCGTCCTTGTTACTGGGTTTTCGTAACAAGGTATCACGTATCCCTTGCGCCATTTTATCATTATAAGAAAATTCAGTATGGTGTCAAATAGTGCTTTAAGGTGTTTATCTTAACTGGTAGGTACGAACTAGAGAAATTAAAATTTATACAACTTTATTATAGTTGTAAAGTTGTCTAGAGGTTATATCTCAAGTAATTTAATTCACATCAATCGCAAATAAAATCAATCTCTACGAGTTCAATAATGTATTGGGATGAAAGCACATATCATTCATTTTATATTTCTTAATGTATCAGAGTAGGCTAAATCATTATTTTTAATTTAGATATTTAACTCACATATATGTTACAAGTGTGAGTATGAGTGTAAGTGCTCTTTTAAAATTAGTTAGCTATGTGTCTCTAAAGCATTCGAAATAAGAACTTAAACAAGTTGAATGTACAAAGTCATCAAAATAAAAACTAACTTCTTGTCCGATTTGGCAACCCGAAACAGTATCCTGCTTGAACACAACAGGAATGCTAAGCCCTCATCTAGCTCAATGCAATATGCGCAGCTGCGACACTAATCGGAATGTCAAGGGAGATAAATATAACGATCACTAAGTAGGGACATTCTGCAGATCCGTCCACAAAGTTACAATTCCATTATATGATATTAAGTTCAGCGAGTCTATAGCGAAATACTGTGAACTCTGTGACAAATATTCAGGAATACAGAGTAACAAAATTAGGGTCAGAAGCTAGTACGCTAAGAGAGACTCTGAAGATATTCAGAGTGTCGCAAATTAGGTTACACAACTCAGATACAATACGTCGAAATCCACTAGAAGTCTATACAATGTTCTGCTTGATTTCAAGTTCCTCGAATATCAAGATGTAATGAGACAGAGACAATACTGTCCAACCAGCAAGACCGAGTCTCCAAGCAGACTGACCTTCTTCACAGAGGTGAAGGGACACCCCCCCTCCGAGCACTGTTGATAGCTACGTGGACAACGCAGATTCAGAGCCGCAGTATTACGAGCCGAAGCGATAATTACAGGTAGCTTTGACAATCAAGCCCTAAAATTGAGCACGATTTTAATTTACATACCTAACAACATAAGCTAATTAACGATATAACAGTTTTCAATTAATAGATAATAAAAGTCATACATTTACGATTTAGCTATTATCGCAATTAGTGTAAGCAATTTTAAGATTTATATGAAAAGGATAATATATCATTTTTACTAAATACTGAGATCATCGTTGTAACGCCATTCAGGGTTATGTAACAATGATTTACAAACACTACCACTGTTGTGATGACTACAATGTTGTTGTCTGTTGATGGATCTACAAAAGCACTTACACTGTTTGTATGATCTCGTATCAAACTATACCACTGTGATGATCGACAACTTCTAGACGTCTGTGATGATCTACAACACTTACACTGTTTCGATGATGACTAGGCTACTGGTTTGTTGTACATGTGATGATTACCACACTTACGCATTGTTGATGATCTACAACACAACCACTGTGATGATGACACTACTGTTGTTGTCTGCTTGATGACTCTACAACACTACCACTGTTGAATGATATGACAATACTACATAAACTCTGGGATGATCTAACAAACATAACCACTGTTGAGGATGACAACTACTGTTGGTGTTGTTGACTGATCTACATAACACTACACTGGTTGATGATGGCATACTGTTGTCTGTCTGTTGATGATCTACCACTTACCATTTGTGATGATCTACAACACTACCTTGTTGATATTGATCTACTAACACTACCTCTGTTATGATCTACTAACACTACACTGTCATGATCTAAAACACTACCACTGTCGATGATCTACAACACATACCACTGTTGATGATCTTAAGAACACTACCACTGTTGATTTGATCTACAACTCACGTACGCACTGTTGATGATCTAACAACACTTACCATGTTGATGACCTACAAACAACATGCCACTGTGATGATCTACAGTCAGATGTACCACTGTTTGATCTTACGCAACACTTAGCCTACTGGTGATGTTCTACAACACGTACTCCATTGTGTGTGATTACAAACTATTTCCACTCTGTGATGATCTACAGCACTACCACTGTTGATGAATCTACTATACACTACACTGTTGATGCATCTACTATGACACTACCGCAATGTGTATGATCTAACACACATACACTACATGTCGATGATCTACAACAAACCACTGTTGTGATACTACAACACTACCACTGTTGATGATCTACAACCCTACCACTGTTGATGATCTACATACTCCTAACACTGTTGATGATCTACAACATTACCTGTATGATGATCTACCACACTACACTGTTGATGATCTACAAACACTACCACTGTTGTGATCTACACACAACGTGTTGATGAATCTACAACACTACCATGGTGATGATATACAACACACCACTGTTGATGATCTATCAACAACTACCACTGTTGATGATCTACAACGACTACACTGTGATGATCTACAAACATTACCACTGTTGATGATCTACAAAGCATACCACTGTTCGATGCATCTTACAACCTACCACTGTTGGTATGATCTACACCACTATCACTGTTGATGATCTACTAAACAGTACCACTGTTGAGTGATCTACAAATACAATACACAGTTGTGATCATACAATCACTACCACTGGGATGTTATACAACAACTACCAGACTGTGATGATCTACAACAACTACCACTGTTGATGCATCTACCAGCCATACCACTGTTGAGGGGTCTAACAACTCTTACCTCTGTTAGATGATTCTACACTAACACATATCCACTGTTGATGATCTACAACACTACCTCTGTTGATGATTACGTACAACACTACCTACTTGTTGATGATCTACAAAACACTACACTGTTGATGATCTTTAAACACTAGACCACTGATTGATGATCTACAACATACACTGTTGATGCATCTACAACATACTACCACTGTTGACGATCTTAACGACACTACCACCTGTGATGATCTACATTACACTCCACTGTGATGATCTCAACACTACCCTGTTAATGATCTACACACTAGACTACTGTTGTGTTGTCTGACAAATCACTACCACTTTGAATGCAATCTTACAAGCTACCAACTGTTGATGATCTAACTACCAAAATCTACCATCTGTCTGATGTATCTAACTGCAACACTGCCACTGTTGAATTGATCTACTACAATACACTGTGTATGATTACAACACTGCTCACTGTTGATGTGATTACAACACTACCTCTGTTTGTATGTTCGACAACACTTTACACACTCGTTTGAGATCTACAAACATACCACTGTTGATGATCTACACAACACTACACACTAGTTGTATGATTCTTCAAACACTACCATGTGTAGTTGATTTACACACTACACTGTTTGATGATTCTGACAACACTACCACTGTTGATGTGATTACAACCCAGACTTTCGCCACTTGGTTGATGATCTACATACCACTACCACTTGCTGATGATTCTACAAACACTCCACTGTTGATGATCTTACACACCTACCACTGTTGATGGATCTACAAACATCTACAACTGTTGATGATTTACAACACTGCACTCTGTTGATGATCTACAACACTACCACTGTTGTTGATCTACTACACTACCACTGTTGGATGTTCTACAACATACCTCTGGTGATTATCTAAACATGCTTACCGCATGTTGCATGAGCTTACAACACTACAGATGGTTGATGATCTACTCAACACTGCCACCTTCACTGTGGCAACCACCTCCACCACTACTACAGTCACCTACCCACCTATACTACCAATCGCAACCGTCAACCATACTTACTACCAACCCCCTACCACTAGTACCTGGCACCACCAACATCTAATATACCCAGCACTCTTCCACATACATTTCCAAGCACCAACTCCATAACTTGCCTGCACCACTCACCACTACCTACAGCTACCACCTACTCACTTCTTCCAGCACCACCAACCTTCTACTCTACCAGGCACCACCACCACTACTTACCGACACCACCACCATACGTTGCTAACAGCACCACCACACTATACACAGGACACCACCACCACTTACTATCCAGCTGCCACACACTACTACCAGCATCCACGCACTGGCAATCAGCACCCTCATAAAAGTACTACACAGCACTCGACGCCACCACTACTACAGACACCGCACTGCAATCAAGAACAATCATAAATACTAACAGCACCCATCTCATACTACCAGCACTCAACATCTCTACCACAAGCAACACCCACCCCATCCTACTTCTCAGCACCACCGCCACTACTACCAGCTACATCGCCACTACTACCACGCAAACCAAGCCACTACCTAAACGAACCCACCACCACTACTACCAGCACCAAAGCTAATACTATCCAGCACGTACGCCGTGTACTACGAGCAACGACACCACTACTACAGCACCACACCTACTACAGCAGCACCGCCACTGCAATCGATGCACCTATAATAAATGTACTACCAGCACCACCCCCTACTCTTCTACCAGCCAGCCACCGCCAGTTGCTATCAGCAACCATCATAATACTACCAGCACCACCACCACTACTACCTCTGCGAACCCAACAATCCCACTACACCATGCACACCACCACCACACTTCCAGCAACACCGCAATGACTACCGCAACCCGCCTCTACTACTAGCACCCGCGCATACTAACAGACACCACCTTCACCTTACCTACTTCCAGCACCACCGCCATACTACCAGCACACGCGCTATTCAGCACCAACCTCCTCTACTAACAGCACACCACCCATCTGCTAGCACCAACACGCAATCTACTAGTCAGCCACCGACCGCTCCGCTACTATCAGCACCAGCGCTACTACTACCAGCACCTATCATCACTACTTCCAGCACCAACCACCATCTACTACCAGCACCACCGCCTACTACTACAGCACCAATCAAACTACTACCCGCACCGCCACACTACTACCAGCACCACAACCCAACTACTACTGAGCGCCACCACCACTACTACCAGTTCACCACACACCACTACTACAGCACCACCACCACTATACCAGGACACCGCCACCTGCAATCTTGGCACCATCATAAATACTACCACGCACCACCACCTTATCTACTACCAGCACCCACCCGCCTCTGCAATCAGCAACCATCATAAATACATACCAAGCACCACCACTCATACTACTGCAAATCATCACTACACCAGCACCATCCAAACTAACCAGCACCACCTCCACTACTACCAGCCACCATCGCCACTACTACCAGCAACACCGCCGCAATATCTAACACACACAACCATACTACCAGCACTCCACCGCCACTTTCTACCGCACCACCGCCGCTACTACGAGGCACCGTACACACTATCACAGACCCCACCATTTACTACCAGCACAACAGCCTACTGCAATCCAGCACGCCTTGATGTACCTTAAATTACTACTCAGCTCCACACTACTACTACCCTGAGCCCAACCGCACACTAGCAATCCCAGCACATCATAAATACTACAGTCCACCATCCACCACTACTAGCCAGCAACCTAACATCACTACCAGACCCAGCACCCTCCACCTCACCACTACTCATGCACACGCGCAGCTATACCAGCACCACCGCCACTTTCTGTACGCAGGCACCAAGACGCCAATACCTAAACAACACCTACCACCACTACTACTCCATGACCACCACGTCCGATCTATGTACCAGAACCACCGCGTACTACCAGACACCATCCGCCACTACTATAAACAGGCACCACCACCACTGCTACCAAGCACCACGCCACTACTACCTGCAACATCCCGCCAGCTAGACTGTATCTCCGACCCCCCCGCGCCCCCTCTCCCAGCCACCATCATCCACTTCTACCAGCACCACCACCACTAACTACCAGCACCACGCCACTACTACCAGCATACCAAACAATAATACCCTCCGCACCGCCACCACTACTACAAGCACACATACCTCTGAATACGAGCCTACTCACATCCACTTACTACCAGATCAGCCACCACCTCACTACTAGCAAGCACCACCTCACTACTACTCAGCACCACCGCAACTACAATCAGCACACTATCATAACTACTACCCAGATATATCCACCACTACTACTAGCACCACTGAACTACTATTACCCAGCTCCTCCGCCACTCACTACCAGCACCACATCACTACTTCCAGCACCACCGCGCACTACTACCCATGCACCACCTGCACTTACTCTACTAGCACAGACCATACTACCAGCTCGACACCACCTACTCCAAGCACTCACCACACTACTAACAACACCCACCACACTACTACCTGCTATCTACGCCACTACTAAAAGCTACACCGACACTATACCAGCACCACCGCATCTTCTACCGCTCATCCACCACGCTACTACCTGCACACGCCACACTTAACTAGGCACGCCCTCCACCACTACTACCAGCACCATACCGCCTACTACCAAGCTCCACCGCTATAATCCACTTCTTAGCACAACCGCACATATCACACACTCTCCGCCGCTTCTACCAGCCCATCCACCGCCACTACTACACCTGCACCACCTCCACTACTTACCAGATTACACCACCGACTACTACAGCTACCAACAGCCACTATATACAGCACCCACCACACACTCCTACCTGCACTCACCGCCGCTTCTACGAGCTCACCACACTACTACCGCACAATCACCGCTACTACCTAGCTCCAAAGCTACTTCTATCTTTAGCACCTACCACAATCACTATCCAGCACACCGCCGCTACTCCAGCACACACCAGACTACTACATAGCTACACATCCGCTATCTACCAGAACCACCCACTACTACAGCTCCACCGACACTACTACATGCACCACCACCTACTACTGCACACAAACACGTCACACTTTATACTGTCTCCACCACCACTATACTCCTCCACCATCCACTGTACAAGCAACCTCCGCATTTCTTCCATCACCAACGCCCACTATCACTATGGCACCACAACACTCTTCCAGCACCACCACCTACTACTACAGCACCACCACCACTACTACCAGCACCACACCCCAGTACTACCAGCACCCGGAAACTACTAACAGCACCCACCTACGCTACTACCTGTCCCACCGCCACTACCAGCACCACACACCTCCACTACTCCAGTACACAGCCAACTACTACTCAGCACCACGCCGCTACTACCAGCAACACCACCTACTACATACCTCAGCACCACCCGCCCACTTCTACTAGCACCACCTACCACAACCTATCAGCACCTCTCCACCAATATACAGACACCACCGCCACTAACTATCCAGCCACCCCACCACCTTATAAAGCACCTGCCACTACTAATCAGCACCTATCATGACTACTACAGCAATACCACCACCTACTACCAGTCACAAGCGCCACTACTAAATTTCCAGCACCAACAACTCCACTTCTACCTGCACCACCGCTTTCTACCCAGCAGCACCGACCACTACTACCAGCACCACCGCCACTACCTACCAGCAACCACGCCGCTACTACCAGCACACCTGCACTACTACTACCACCAACACCACTTTCTACACTAGTTCCACCGCCCTCTTACTACAGCCAACCCACCGCCCACTTACTACCAGCACCACCGCCGCTATTCACCAGCACCATCCGCCAATCTACTACAGCTCCACCCGCTCCGCTACTACCATAACCACTCGACCGACCTATTATCAGCACCACCTGCCGATTCTACCGCACCACCGCGCTACTACCAGCACCACCGCCGACTATCTATCAAGCACCATGCCACTATAACCAGCACCACCGCCACTTACTACCGCACACCGCCACTATCCAGCACCACCGCCCCTACTAACATGCACACGCCCGCTACTACCAGCACCACCGCCACTACTACCAGCACCACCGCACTACTAACAGCAACACCGCCACTACTAACAGCACCACCGCACCTCCTACCAGCACCCGTCCACTACACTGTGCCACCACGTCCGCTACTACTCATGACCACGCCACTACTACAGCACACCACCGCCTCTAATACAGCATCACCGCACTACTACTAGCTACACCGCCGCTACTACAAGCATCCACCGCCACTAATACAGCGACACACCGCATCTATACTCGCACCACCTGCCTATCACTACCTAGCACCACAAGCCACAACTACCAGCATCCACCGCCCACTAAACTTACCAGCACCACCGCCACTACTGCCAGCACACGCCCCCTAACTACCAAGCACTACGCCGCTATACCAGCACCACCGACCACTACTACCAGCACCACCGCCACTACTACCAGAACCACCGCATGTCTACTACAGCACACCGCACTTTACTACCAAAAAAGCACCACGCCACTTACTACCAGCACAACCGCCATTTGCTAGCACCCCCGTCGCTTTGATGGCCAGCAACCCACCGCCACGATACTTCCCAGCACCACGACCACTAACTACATGCACTTTCTGCCACCGCTACTACCAGCACACCGCGCTCACTACCTCACCACCGCCGATACTACCAAGTCACCACCGGCCACTACTACAGCATCTCTACACGCCGCTATACAGCCACCACCGCCACAAATCTTTGCACCACGCGGCACTATACCTAGCAACCACCCGCCTCTACTACAGAACCACCGCCGTACTAATTCACCACCTGCGCAACTATACCAGCACCACCGCCACTAACTACCAGCACCACGCCAACTTACTACCAGCCCACGCCAATACAATTTACCGCACCAACCGCTCTATGACAGCACCACGCCGTTCTACCTCAGCAAACATCGCCACTACTTCACCGCACACGTCACTGCTACAGCACCTCCGACAACTCCCTACTAGCACCATCCGCGCATTACTACCAAGCACACACCGCCACTACTACCCGCCACCACCGCCACTACTACCAACGCACCACGCGGTACTACAGCATTCCACCGCCTACTACCTACCAGCACACCGGGCATATACCAGCTCACCGCCACTACTAACAGCAACAACGCTGCTACTACCAGCACAACCTCCACTACTACCAGCCCACCGCCGTCTACATATCCAGCACCACCGCCGCTACTACCAGCACTCACCGCGCTACTTCCCCTGCTCCAACACCACCGCCGCTTAATACCAGCACCAACGCCACAACTTACCAGCACCACCGCCACTTACTACCAGCACACGCCACATACTACAGCACCTACCGCCACTACTACCAGCACCACCGCCACTACTATCCAAGCACCACCGCCGCTACTACCAGCACCACCGCCGACTACGTACCAGCACCACTCCGCCGCATATCTACCAAGCACCTACCGTCGCTATACCATGCACACAGCCAAACTAACGCTCACCACCCCGCCAATACTACCACAGCACTCGCCACTACTACCAGACACCACTCGACCGAAACTACTACCAGCTCTCACGCCGCACTTACTACCCGCCCACCGCCAACTACTACCAGCACAACCACACTATACTGCACCGCACCGCGCTACGACCAGCACCACCATCACGACTACAGCACCACACCGCACCTCACTACCGCATACACCGCCCAATACTACAGCTTCACCACCACTACTACTGAGCTACAACCGGCTTGCTACTTACCTACCACACACCACCAACTACTATCAGCACACCACACTACTTCCAGCACACCACCACCTACTACTAGCACCCACCACCACTTCTACCAGCATCACCACACTTCTACTGCTAACCACCCACCTCTATCCTACCCAGCACCACCACCACTACTACTAGATACCACCGCCGCTTACTACAAGCTACACCGCCACTTATAACATGCACGCCACCCAGACTTCTTCCAGCACACCCACCACTATCTACAGCACCACGCATCGCTTCCTACTAGCACCACCTCCCAACGCGTACTACCAGCACCACCACCACTACTACCAGCACACACCACTAACTATCTCAGCTACCACCACCCACTACTACCAGCCCTACCACACTACTACCTGTCACTCAACACACCAATACTTACCAGACCCCCCCACCACTACTACTAGCCACCACCGCGCTATCTACCAGCACCACGCCACATCTACTACCAAGCTCCCCACTCCACTATACAGCACTACACCACTACTACCAGCACCTTCTGGCGCTGGCTACCAGCTCCAACCCAACCAACTAATACCAGCTCCATCCGCAATAATACCAGCACCAACCGACAGCTACTTCCAAGCATCCACCGACCGCCAACTACCAGACACCACGCCGATCACTTCCAAGCACCACCGCCACAACTACCAGCACCACCGCCACTACTACCAGCACCACCGCCACTACTACCAGCACCACCCGCCACTACTACCAGGCACCACACCCAATACTACCAAGCACCTCCGGCCGCTGCTACCAGGCACACCACCAACCTTACTACCAGAACCACTCACGCGCTAATAGCCAGCTCCACCGGCCAGTACTACAGGACACACCGCCGCTTACTAACAGCACGACCGCCGCTACTACAGCACCACCGCCACACACTACTCCAGCACCACCGCACTTACTACCGCAGCCCACCGCCACTAGTACCAACCCGCGCTACTACCAAGCACCACCACACTACTACCAGAACCACCGCCGCGCTGTACTACTGATCACCACCGCCACTCTACTACAGCTCTCCACCGCCGCTACTACCACCACCATCCGCCCCAACTACCAGCACCACCGCACTAACTACCAGCCCACGCCCACACTTCCAGCACACCGCCACTACTACCAGCACCCTCACGCCACTACCTCCCAGCACCAACCGCCACTACTACCAGCACCACCCGCCACTACTTCCAGCACACCTGCCACTACTAAAAGCACCACGCCCTTATACAGCACCACCGCCGCGTACTCCAGCACCACCGCCACTACTTACAACACCAACGCCACCTCACTACCAAGCACCACCGCCACTACTTGCCAGCACCACCGCCGCTACTTCCAGCACAACCACACTACTACCAGCACAACGCCGCTACTACCAGCACTCCGCCGCTACTACCAGCTCCACGCACAACTACCAGCACCTCGGACACTACCTATCCAGCACCACCGCCACTACTACCGCACACCGCACACTACTCCAGCACACCGCTACTATACCAGCACACCGCGCTACTAACCAGCACCTCCGCATGCTTGTGCGCGAGCTCCGATCGGTGAGTAATCCTCCTACTAATTATCACTGCGACTCCGTCACTTAGGATTGTCTCTGTAGTTCGTAGGCTCAGTACAATCCGTATGTATCTGCAATGTTACCTATACGATGGTTTGGTATATACATCAGAGTAGAGGACCGGATAGCGCTGACAAAAGGAGGGCACGTCCGTTGAGGCAGCCGATGTTAGTATGAGGAGACTGCGTTCCACTCTTAAAACGTAGTGAGTTGTGGATATGCGACGGCGCTGTATTGGATCATCTGAGTATGAAAACTGCCTTAAGGTGTGCTAGTGAGGGGGGGGTCTGCGGAGGTCAGTGTTGCGTCCACGCACGTTACATTCGACCGCACCACACTTACTCACTCAATAACTCAGGCTGTGATTGCTCTCCTCCAACACAAACCATTACTGTGAATATATAATATATTTAATAATTGTTATGAACATGACTATGAGTAATATGTAGTTAATATGGGCTGGATGGGATTAAGTTTAGACTTTACTGAATTTGATCTTAGCAAGTAGACAACGAGGTCTATTTGGGCATAAAAATTTACGTTAATTTTAATGTAATTGATAATTTTTAAGGACGAGACTGAGCGTCTGGCATATTAACTCATTTACGAATGACGCCATTTATGTGTTTGATACTAATAGAATAAGGTGGATTCTGAGGCCCACCTCATGATCCCTTGCATTTTTAACATTTCATAGTGTTTTTGTAGGTGAGTGGATTTTGTGGTCAAGAAAAAACGTTTAATTTTCAATGGGAAGTGCCCAAATTACACGTTCTAAATGTTCCAATGACACACACAAGAGCCTAGAGCCCTCTTTCTCATTAGTGGGCAGTTATTTTTCTGGTGTCGATGTTAAAAGCCTTAGATGAATAGTATACAGATAGGGATGGAGAATGTCAGTGTGTTGTTGAACTGGGGAGCAGTCACTCAGCGCCAGACAATAACCACTCGAATCTATATGTAAATGATGGGAAAGATTGATACTAGGACTCTTCAACACAGGAGCAGAGGATAGCAGCTCGCTTCAAACCTTTGGAACGAGTGTCTGTAACAAATCGCGAGCTCCATGAGTGTATTCTGATCTTTTATGACTAGTAAGCTCAGTGAGTGGATGCGGCATATCTGAGATTAGAGTACTTGGACAGACCTGCCCGATATTATCGATGCCATACCAGGAGAATCTTGTACTCCTTTCCTATCCAGGTGAATGGGGAAATGCAGAATTGCCACGAACCTTAGACTCAATAGAGCAAACCTCACTTGGCGATACCAAACAGCTCTAGATAGGTAATCTTGGCTGACCCAAAACTACATTTTGGCTAGATGAGAGATATAACAGTGATGTTTGTCGTGACCGCCAGTTTCGCTTCTCATAACAATGCTCTGAGACGCGTTCTATCAAGATGCTTTTCCGCAACTCGGTCACTGTACACTCTCAACTAGTCGTTCACTGGTAGGCTATCTACTTTCTAAGTTGTGGGTCTTACTCGTTCATTATACGTTGGGATGAAGAGGCCGCCGTTACATAGGCACGTAGCGGGGTGACGAGTAGTCTAACACAATCCATCTTGAACAGTAAAAGCAGTATATTTCTGTTGAGCACGTTCGAGTAAAGGCGGGACGTGATATCCAACCTGGGAGAAACATTTCATCCCCCAGCCCCGCCCCTCTGACTAATAGCGACGAGCAATAATTTTTGTCTGCATAGGGAATAGCTTTCGGGATTAGCGTGTTGCAGCGTCGCATAATAGTAAATAAGTATTGCGATTCCTAAGCTTTGGTTCTATGGCTAAGGACCATAACACTAATCACAACTAATAATTACGTTTGAGAATGGTTCCCATGACGGTGATAGGAATGAGAAGGCGCAGGTGGAGGTATGTTGTGTGTGCTGGCTTGCCTGTCACTTGACCAGCGTGCGGCAAGTTTTCGCAAATGATAAGCATTAGCTGTTTCCTTATCTATTGGCAAGTAAAATGTTTTGCCAGTTTTTACCGAGTGTCTTCTGGACAACCAAATGTCCTCCTATGGGACTTATTCGTGAGCAAAATCAACTGGGCTTGTTCACGAAATGTAACGGGTAACACAACTAGATTCTTGACTGTGGTAGAAAACATATCAGTGACAATCTTACTATGTGTTTTTCTCCTCATCAGTAGACCTGTTACTATAATAGTAAACAATATCGAGATCCCTTTGCTTCATACTCAGTACACTGCTATATCTCTCAGTCTTTCAGTGACTGATCAACCCAAATTAGATCCGTTGTATTAAATTCATCATGAGTGAGAATTTAAACGTCAGTATGTGTGACTGATAGGTTTGTATGACGGGGTGGAGTCAGTGTTAATGAACCCTGGGCGCTCAGAGGTCTCGTAAACCAACATATTCCAACACCAAATTCCATTGTGTCATCAACTTAACTCAACAAGGTGAAAAGGATGCGTTGTTGTATTTCTTTGGACCTAGCACTCTGTAGATTGTGCTGAGAGGAAATAAAATAGGTTTCCTCTCTACCAAGCCCCCCCACTACTACCACCACCACCGCCACTACTACCAGCACCACCGCCACTACTACCAGCACCACCGCCGCTATTACCAGCACCACCGCCACAACTACCAGCACCACCGCCACTACTACCAGCACCACCGCCACTACTACCAGCACCACCGCCACTACTACAAGCACCACCGCTGCTACTACCAGCACCACCGATACTACTACCAGCACCACCGCCACTACTACCAGCACCACCGCCGCACTACCACACCACCGCCACAACTACCAGCACCACCGCCACTACTACCAGCACCACCGTCACTACTACCAGCACCACCGCCACTACTACCAGCACCACCGCCGCTACTACCAGCACCACCGCCACTACTACCAGCACCACCGCCACTACTACCAGCACCACCGCCGCTACTACCAGCACCACCGCCACAACTACCAGCACCACCGCCACTACTACCAGCACCACCGCCACTACTACCAGCACCACCGCCGCTACTACCAGCACCACCGCCACTACTAATATAAAAGGATTATTTGGTGTTCTGGTAGCGGGGAGTAAATGATAGACGTCTTCGGAGGCTTCTTACTTTATTGTTATGTAGTGGTGGGTACACAGGCTTGTGTGTTGTGCCCATGGCCCGGGAGGGCCATGGGCACGAGAGAGAGCTAGGAGGCCTTGTGTCTTGCTGCTAGGCCGCTGTGTGAGTGAGGGAGAGGCAAGTCTGGGCATACTGAAGTGGCAAGGCACCAGCAATGCGCGAAATATGACTAAGCTGGCAGACAGGAATGGCTGTCTGTGCAGGACAGTAACAGCTGTCTACATACGCTCGGGCACCTACGCGCGTAGTACCAACGCGACAATACTGGTAGGTAAAAGATACTGGTCTATGTCTCTTAGGAAACAGGCACAGAAAACAAAATAAAAACAATATTACATATGGACGTTGGAAAAGAACTTCCTACAGGGAGGGAAGGAAAAAACATGTGGGTGTGTAAACATCGTGGTCATAGGGAGTGTGCATCGAAGGGCTCACTGCATGCATTCTACGTATGGACAGATACTGCAACACAGGAGACATCGCTGCGGCTGAGCTGTGACGTATGGCAGGGTGCGGTCTCTCTGGAACAGTGAAGCCAGTCATCGTAGGAGTCGCTGCGGTTTTCACTCAACTTGGGGCACAACATGCTGGTGCCTCGTGTGAAGGGCGTCGTCAAAATCGGCAAATGGGCAGGGCTTCTGGCAAGCAACTGAGGAGGACATTCTCGATGGTTACTGTCGCTGGGCTGTCACTGGCCGGCGAGCGTGGAGTGAGTCGTGCAGTGGACGACTGGGCAAATACCTCTGGGAGTCGTAACTCATTCAACCAGACTGCAGTGAGAGAGTAGCAGTCAAAGTGACATCCTTTTGTGCAGGCTGTCACTGAAGTTGTGACACGAGGTTGACCACGCACTGCCGTCAGGGCTTACTGCGGCTTGGCGAGTATCATTCTTTCGGCGTTGGAGTTTATAGCAGAGGTTAGTCTAAAGCTTCCCCAGACTTGTCTTCTTACTTATAACTGCATTCTGAATGGTCTGGAGTGAAGTGAAACAAATCTCGATGAGAATGTAGCAGGTACGATTCTGCAGAACATACGGCGACGAGGCTTAAAAGCTTTATGTACAAGAGGCTCGGTCACTCGGGGCTGTTGTAGCTGTCAAACACACTGGTCAACGGGGTGGACTTAACACTGTGGTGCCAAACTCAGGTCTGGCTCAGACCTCATGGACACACGGAAACTTTAATAAACACACCTCGGTACAACAACTTGCTGAGATATTGGATGAGAGGAATTAACCACAGATATAATATTTTCTCTCAACCTTCTCGATCTTTACTGAAAATAATCTGAACATCGATTGTGACATTTATTGATGTAATGCGTGATGTCGCGAGGTGAGTCAGCAGACTGTGACGTCAGCAGACATTCGAGGTGTCGTCAGGCAGGACATCGTGAGGTGATGTCAGGCAGACATCGTGACGTCATGAAGTCGGGCAATATCGTGGGTGACGTCAATGTGATGCAGGCTTGCAGACCCAGCATGAGGTTTTGGACATCCTGGCTCGGGTAAATCACGTGGTTTGTAGATCACGTAACATCGCCCACACCCACGTGGCGTCGTGATCCACGTGGTGTCATGATCTACGTGGCATGCTGTTCCACGTAGTTCTAGTGGCTCGGGCACTCGGATACATGGCTTCTGGCATGCATTGCACATGGAAAACAGCAGAGGGAGTGAGTAGTGGTGAATGTATGGTAGTGTGGTGGCGAGGAGTTGGGTGAGTGTATGGAGGGGGCATTCTGGCGGTCTCTCCTCTCCCACCCACAAACAAGGGAAACACATGGACGCAGGAAATCGCCACAAAACTCACCTCTGTTGCTGAAACAGCTGTGCGGAGCTGAACAACAACAGCAAATTACAAGAGACGCTGAAACGGATAAGAAAACAGCGTGGGACATGTAGCGTGGACGCTGATTAGCGTGGGGGTCACTTTTCAATTTCGGAGAAATTCGGCAAATTTCGGCTGGATCCTGTTGTACCTGTGTCTGGATGCTCAATCGTGCAGACACGGCATCAGGATAAACTAGTTGAGGAGGACTCGTTGAGAGAGGATGCTTCTTGTGTAGGGTGATGAAGTGAAGAATGATTCGTACTCTACTTCTCTCTCAGGTGTAAACACACTGCTGCAACACCGCTGCTCCAAGTTTAATGGGTAGTTTGGGTAGCTGAAGCGGATGGTTAATGATATACTTCTTCTTCGGAGGCTTCTTGTTTATTGTTAAAGTCGTGGAGGGTACACAGGTTGTGTGTTCGAGGCCCAGGCCTGCAGGGACCATCCCACGAGAGAGAGCTAGGAGTAGCCTTGTGTTCTTGATCTAGGCCGATGGTGTGAGGTGAGGGTGAGGCAAGTCTGGGCATATGAAGAGGGCAAGGAATAGGTGGCAGCTCGCAGGGCGCGAATATTAACTAAGTGGCAGGACAGCATGGGCTGTCTGCACCTGACAGTACAGGCTGCATACACTAAAAAGCACCACAAACGGCTACCAGAACCACCGCCACTATAACAGCACCACAGCCACTAATTTCAGCACCATGCCACTACTACCAGCACTTCATAACTATACCTAGCACAACCACCACTACTACCAGCACAAACTGCCAATACTACAGCACCACACAATAATACCCACACTTCCACCACTACTACCCAGACCACAAACACTACATACCAGCACCACCACCATATACCAGCACCCACACACTCCTACAGATCATCCACCACCATACTAACAGCACAACCAGCACTTACTACAGCACCACCACCACTACTACCAGATCACCACCGCCACTACTTCCTGCACCAAAACAATTATTA
>NW_026506064.1:0-15597 GCF_026875155.1 Cherax quadricarinatus
GGAACTGAGTGATAAATCTAATGAATATTTTTGATAACAATGGATTTTAGATTGGTGTTTAGACCCCCATGCATTTTGGTAAGTGAGAAAAAGGATAGTTAAATAGCCAGAGTGAAAAATTGTGTTTGGGTTTTGGTAACTTTTTTTTAGAGTGCTTTTTTTTTTTAGAAATTTCTTAAGATTTTGTGTGGATGTCTTAAATTTGTAGTGTGACTCAGGGTGTATATCATAAAAAGTTTCTTTTCTTTTTGTCTTTAAAAAAGTTTATGTTCAGCTGTAATTTTTAAACTTTTAAAATCTGTGTAGAGGTCTTACTGTATAGAGTGTGGGTTTCTTGGTTTTTAAATGAGCTTATTGTTTAGCAGTGGTTTCATTTGGGACAAAAGTTGTACCCTTTATAGAAAAACGGAAAACTGCTTCTGTTTGGAGACATTGGTAAATCATTAAATGCAAATGGAAATAAAAGGGGGCCTAAGATGTGTCTTATGGCCCACCCCTATTTTGATAAGTCGAGTTACGATATTTAGTCTTTATTGGTTAATTTTGGGGGAATCTGTTAAGGTGGACCTTGTATTGATAGCTTGGCCTCTTATTACTTCATTGTTTTGGGGAATGGAGGTTTTTTTGGGTTTTTGTTAGAATGATTTCTTTGGTTTTTGTGAATTTTTTTGAGCCCGTTTTTGGGAAAAATATTTCCAAAGTCTTATTCTCCTTTTTTTAAACCCCTTTTGGGATGTCACAGCCCAAACCTGAAGTGTCTCCTGGTGTCGGAAAAAAAAAAAAATTATCATGAAATGAAATTTTTTCCCTGATGGTAATGAACAAAAGTATAAAATTTTGATGGGAATTACGAAATACGCCCCGCAAAGTTAGCGACTCTGCGACTTTAGCTCAGTGTTTCGCCCACTTTTAGCCATTTTCGCCAGTTCCATTGTTTCAGTCGACCAAAACTCATAGCTATTTTTTTAGAAATACATTTTTTCTATTGTTGAGTACAAGAAAACCCCCCATTTCTGTTTCAACTATCCCAAAAAAGCGTCAGAAATTGGCAATTTGGCCAATTTCATGCAAATTTAAATATTATCAATTTCAAATAGGGTCCGAATGAACAATGCAGACATTCCTGGCACTTTAAAAAAACTTTTCTCTGTTCACCGTCACTCTCCAGGCCCCTGTTATAATACTTTGTTTCTATTTTGAAAATTTTATTCACACAAAAAAAAGATTTTGTTATGCAGCTCTGCAAAATTGTATTAATTGTATAAAAAATGTCAACCATTCGTGAGCATATTAAAATGGCTAGTTGAAATTTATTGGACGTGACGCCATTTGTTTATTTTGAACATCGGCAAAAGTTGAACATTTTCCCCTAATTTGAGCCCCATTTCAGATCCTTTTCACTTTTAAAAACCAATCATAATCATTCTATTTCTTATATGTTTTCATTCTAAAAGTGGACCAAGAAAACAAGAATAAAACCCATAAATACTATACGAAATAACCCTAAAGTCAGTGTTTTAACCCAAAAAAAACACGGTGGAGTTTTTTTTTTACTGTGCACACGACCACACAGCCCCTTTCTCTCACTGGGGCCTCCCACTTTCTCCTGCTTTTTTTAAAGCCAATAGGATTTTTAAGTATATATATGTCAAACAATTGGTCGTAAGAAAAGTAAAAAGGGTAAATAAACCCTGTATGTAACTAATTTTTTTTTTTTTTTCACAATCTAAAATGACACAAGTCAGATTAAGGGAAAAAGCGTACTTTGGGGCTTATATTTGTTTGGTACAAATTGAATTGTTTTTATTTTTTTTAAGTTTCTTGGCTAAATAAATTTTTTTTTTTTTTTTTATCAATAGCACTGATCTTGTATTTTTGGCATGTCCCAGTAGGGTTTTTATTTTTTGGGACAATGCAGACAAACAAGAAAAAGCATAAAATTTTTTTAAAAATGATAAAGAACATTTTTAATTTTTAAGTTTTTCTCTTTTTTTCGCGTGTGTGTGGGGGGAGGAAGTATTCTGTTTTTTTCCCAATTTCTGCGTCAGGCATTTTAACCAGGTTTGGTAAACATTCCACATTTCATTAAGTCGAAGTTTTAAAAGATTTATAAATATTAAATGGTTATGCCTATATGATAATTGGATTTATTATTGTTATAGAATATTTATTTATTTTTTATAGAGTAGCCAGCCATCATTGCTGTTGTGATGTTGAGTGACCTCAGAAACCTCATTTGCCTCGCAGAGGTTTTATGAAAAGGTAAAACGCTTGCCAAGGTGATTCATATGGTTTTAAAATTTTTTAGATAGGGTTGTAAAAGAAGTAATCGGGATGTTGGGGAGAGTTTGTGGGATTGGAAAATAAAGAATCAACACAAAAATGAAAGTTGTTAAAGTTGTTTTTTTTGACGCACACTGCTATTGAAAGTTCTGGGGAAAAGAAGTTCAAAGGTTGGTGGATAAATTTGCCTGCACTTTAAAGGAGGGGTTTTTGGGTATTGGCAGTTTGGTGGGATCTGTAATAAGACAGTATATATATATAATTGGGGCCCTGATATTGTAATTATTTCAGGTCACTTTTTATATTGTACCTTTATATATGCTTCTAAACTGTTGTATCTGGGTGCCTCTGCAAAAACAGTGATTATGTGCGAGTGAGGTGAAAGTGTTGAATGATGATAAAAGTATTTTCGTTTTGGGGATTTTCTTTCTTTTTGGGTCACCCTGCCTAGGTGGGAGATGGCCAACTTGTTGAAAAAAAAAATAAAAGAAGGAAATTAAAAGTGAACATAGGAAAGAGCAAAGTGTTGAGGGCAACAAAAAATTTAAGTAACGAGAGATTAGATATCAGATTGGAGGGAGTGAGTATGGGAGGAAGTAGATGTGTTCAGTATTTGGGAGTGGACTTGTCAGCAGATGGGTCTATGAAAGATGAGGTGAATCATAGAATTGATTAGGGAAAAAAGGGCGTGAGTGGACCACTGAGGAGTCTGTGGAGACAAAGAATGTTATCCATGGATGCAAAGAAGAAAATGTATGAGAGTATTGTGGTGCCAATGTTCTTATATGGGTGTGAAGTATGGGTTAAGATGTTATATCAAGGAAGAGTTTGGAGGCAGTAGAGATGTCGTGGCTGAGGGCAATGTATAGTATGATTATTATGCAGAAGATTAATGGCCTGGAGAATAGAGAGGTGTGAGATTACTAAAAGTATTAGTGAACTAGAAATCAAACTGACGATCTTAACATGACCAAGCAACACACAAACCTGCAAACAACTGTAGCCACACACACACTGAGCAAATAGATTCCCTTACCACCACGCTGTCAGAAGCTACACAAGTTTGGAAGTTAAACATAGAATCCTAGTGGAGTGCATGCTTCCGGTATCAAAGGGACATGATTGAACAAGATAAGCTTCTGGGACTTATTTTAACCAGCTCTAAACCTACCATCAGATATAAACCTTTAAATAACGGGCCCCAAAACAAAGATCTTAGGTAAAAAAAGATAAGATATATATTTAACATTGAAACCGTCATATCAAGGCGGCCTGCTGCTGGGCAGGCTGAGCCCAAAAAGCAAATTTTAAAAGATTCAATTCCTTTGGATAAAAAAAAGGACCTAATAAATTCTTCCATCAAGAAAAAGATTTAAAGGTTGTATTTTAACCCCCCTTGACTGGGGCAAGCCCAAACCCCTGAGGTGTCCCTGGGGGGCACAAAACCCCCCCCCCAAAACAAAAATTCTTATGAAATGATAGAGAATCTTTTTCCCCCATTGTTTAAGGGCACCAAAAAAAAGTGAAATTTGATGGAAAACTGACGGAATTATGCTCCGCAAAGTTACAAAACCCCGGCGATATTTACGAAAAACGGGCAATTTTTGCCCAAATTTTAGCCCTATTTTCTGCTAATTCCAAAGTTTTTCCCGTCGACCAAAACTCATAGCTATTTTTTTTTTACCCCCATTTTTTTATCGATTGAAATACAAAAAACGCCCATTTTAACCCCATTTCAACTACCCCCGTAAAAATGGGCTGGGAAAAAATTTTTCAAAATTTTGGGCCAAATTTCCCCAAAAATTAAAAATAGACATTTCAAAAAAAGGGTCCAGAATGAACAATGCAACATTTTGGGGTCTAAAAAAAAAAAACCTTTTTTTCTTTGTTATCAGTCATGTCCCCCAGGCCCCCTTGATATTATCTTTCTTTTTTGTTTTTTAAATTTTTTTTTCAAAAAAAACATAGAAGATTTACTGTTATGCGACTACTGCAATATTGTAATAATTGTATAAATAATGTCAAAACCCCTTTTTATGACGGGGATATTAGAATGGCCCTTTCTTTGGACATTTTTTGGAAAATGACATCATTTTTTTACTTTTTGAACATCGGCAAAAAACAAACATTTTCCCCACTTTTTACCCCCATTTCAAGATTCTTTTCATAGTAAAACCAATCAAAATTACCTCTATTTCTATAATATGTTTTTCATTCTATCAATGAGACCAGAAAACGAGAATACACCCATAAATACTATACGAAAATAGACCACAAAGTCAGCATTTAATTAAAAAAAAAGTTATTTTTTTTTCTCATTATGCACTGCGTGCTGCAGAGGATTTTTTTTTATATGGTGCACACTGACCACACAGACCCATTCTCTCACATGTGGGCCTACCAGCTTTCTTCTGCTTGATTTGAAGCCTTAGAATTTATGAATATATATATGTCAAAAACGGTG
Organism: Cherax quadricarinatus; assembly: GCF_026875155.1. Lineage (NCBI taxonomy): Eukaryota > Metazoa > Arthropoda > Malacostraca > Decapoda > Parastacidae > Cherax > Cherax quadricarinatus. The sequence continues at coordinate 4,748 of NW_026506064.1, forward strand.
GCCCGTAAAAAGTATATGTACGACCAAAACAGTCAAAGAGTTAAAGACTTACTTAATCCTATCCCAGTCTCTCAGGTGGTCTTATAGTTCTAGGCAGTAACCTATCTTCCTGGCCCAAACTTTCATGAAGTTCCACTAGAATTTCTTTCTGCCCTTTCCTTATAAAATTTTTAATTTTTTATGAACCCCTCTTTACTACAGTTCCATCAAATGGGTTTATTAGTTCATAACCCTTTCCCTTACTCAACACATTTTCCACACGACATGGGCCAATCCACTTGGAGTTCAGTTTTTCTATAATTTCCATCCTTAGGATCCTCATTAACCCTTTCAGGGTTTCTGACGTACTAGTATGGCTTACGCGCCAGGGTTATTGACATACTAGTATGCTAAATTCTAGCGCCTTCAAATCTAGCAAGAGAAAGCTGGTAGGCCTACATATGAAAGAATGGGTCTATGTGGTAAGTGTGCGAAGTATAAAAAAAAATCCTGCAGCACACAGTGCATAAAGAAAAAAAAAGCTGACTTTTTTGGTTTAAAACAACGACTTTGCACTGTATTTTCGTATGGTATTTATGGTTGTATTCTAGTTTTCCTGGTCTCATTTTATAGAATGGAAAACACATTATAGAAATTGAGATGATTTTGATTGGTTTCACAATGAAAAGTACCTTGAAATTGAGCTCAAAGTAGCAGAAATGTTCGATTTTTGCCAAAGATCAAAAGAAAACAAATCTTGCCATGCATCCAATACACGTCAACTGGCAGGTCTAATATTCTTTCACAAGTGTGCGGATATTGTTTATACCATTTCTACACTAGTGCAGTAGTCTGCATAACAGTAAATCTTCTATTTTTTTGTGAGAATAAAAATTCAAAGTGGAGAGCAAAAGAAATGTAAGAAGGGCCTGGGGACATGACTAATGAACAGAGGAAATGTTATTTTAGTGCCAGGAATGTCTGTCTTGTTTATTCTGGTTTAGAAATTGGCATTTTTGAAATTTGTGTGAAATTGGCAAAATTGCAAATTTGGGACCACTTTATTGGATAGTTGAAATCAGTAAATGGGTGGTTTCTTGTGCTCACGTCGATGGAAAAAATGGAATTCTAGCAAAATGTTATGATTTTGTCGATTAGTACACTGGAATTGGCCGAAAAACAGGGCTCAAAGTGGGCGAAATCGCAGATGAGTAAACATGTCGATACCGCTAACTTCGCGAGTGCATAATTCCGTAAGTTTTCCATCAAATTTCACACTTTTGGTGTCATTATGATCGGGAAAAGATTCTCTATCTTTTCATAAGAAAAATAATTTTTTTTTTTCTGAAAAATTTTCAACCCTGAGAACAAGTTTAGGAGAGAGCCTCTCGACCTTGAAAAGGTTAAAAATCCAAACTAATACCCCTGGACCTATAATTTGATCTTGTCTTTCCCTATTGGCCTTGTCAGATACTCATTGGTTTTCAACTTGAGGGTGTCTTTAATAGCCTGTTTCCACTGATTATGGTGCATAGACAAACTTGGCTCATCTTCTGGGATGTTCAAATCCCCAACTTCTCGGTATGGGTGGTACCCAAATTTAGCATGAAAAGACAACGTATCTAGAGAAGTATGGACAGCCTCATTTAATTAAAGAAGTATTTTGGCATGGGTTTTAGGGTGGTCGTTACATAATATTGCTAGCACTGACTTCAAGGTTCTGTGAGTCCTCTCTAATACAGAATTTCCTTGAGGGTGGAAAGGGTAAGCTGAATGCTTGCTTCATGTTTGCCCTCTTACAATAGTCTTCAAATTCTGCACTGGTAAACTCACTTCCGTTATCCATTACTGCCATTTTCAGCTTCCCAAACACACAGGTATCCTTATGAAATTCTTTGAGGACAGCCTGTGGGACATTGTATCTCTAAATATAAGTATAGTTTTTGGGTTGTGGAGAGTGTTAGGAAAAATACTTTGTTTTAGACATATGGATAGTGATTGATGCTATGATGGAAAAGAATGTACGAGAAAAAAGTGGCTGGTTATAGGATGACAAAGCATTGTAGAGGAGGATTTTATTATCAGGGGGAGTGCTAAACCCATAGGAATTATACAGCATCTGTGGGGGAGGAGAGATGGAAGGCATTCAGGCTCAATTCAGGGATTGAAGTACAGATGCAGTTCCCTGTATTAACAGCCTTTCAAACCCGCATCAAGGAGTCTCCCTTGAGGGGTTGTAGAGGAGTAAATAAGAGATGGGCTGTGGTAATAGAAATATCTGAAGGAACCATACATTTTAAAATATTGTAACTTATTTGCTTTGGTGTGTAGTTATTTGTATTAGTTTCTGATATATTCCACAGATAAAGTTACAGGCCAAAGGAGAGGCTGTTAGGGGAGTTCTTTATGCCAATAAAACTGATCTCACAACAAGACGTCTTATCAGTCCCAAGGCAGGAAGGGATCTGGCTCAGAAACTTGGGTTGGTGTACCTTGAAGGATCAGCTGTTTAGTATATCTTCTGCTCTTGAGAAATACAGTTTTTGTATTTTACAATGGATATTAAAAAAAATATGGAGGAAAACAAAGTAGATGATGTAACACTGTTACAAATAAGTGGCAGAAACTGTGTGATTAAGCAATATGTCTAGAGGTATGTAAAGTAGATCAGATACCTTAGCATGGTGAAATTTTTTTGCAAATACACTGTAAAGTAATTTGTTGAATAATTGCAATAGGGATATATATGTAGACAGAATATTGAATATGTTTCAATCCTGGGACCTGGTCACTCCAAAGGTCCCAGAACCAAACTGTATCTATTAACAATGTCCTAAATGAATGCAACTGCAAGAGTACATTTTTACATACATGTAGTTCCAGTGTTAAAGTTACTACTACAAACACAGTAATGCTTTATCATATTGCATGTTCCCAACGGCTAAATTTCCATTAAGAAGCTGTTTGTGCTGAACTTTATGCCATTTCATTTTATGCTTAAATAATTCTATAGACAAGACCCCTGGTTTAATGTTTTTAATTTATATTTTATATTTCTCATTAACAGAAGGAGAAGAAAGGGATTGAAGAACCATTCTACTTCCTAGTTAATGAATGGTTCAAGATATACACGGATAAGACTCAAACATTCAAACTTTTAGCTTAAGAGGATTTAACAGGACATAACAGTGAAATTAATCATTAATTTTTTCAGTTTCTTTATACACATGTCAGAGTTCAATAATTTATGTCAGTGAATCAAATTATTTTGTTTATATTATTTAAAATAATTTCAGTTATATTTTGGTTACATATAAGAGAAACCTCTCCATGGGGAAGTGGAACAGAATTCTTCTTCCGTAAGCCATGCCTGTTGTAAGAGGCGACTAAAATGCTTGGAGCAAGGGGCTAGTAACCCCTTCTCCTGTATATATTACTAAATTTAACCCTTTGACTGTTTTCGACGTATAAATACGTCTTACGAGCCAATGTTTCTGACGTATATATACTCAATAATTCTAGCGGCTTCAAATCAAGCGGGAGAAAGCTGGTTGGCCCACATGTGAGAGAATGGGTCTGTGTGGTCTGTGTGGTCAGTGTGCACCACATAAAAAAAATCCTGCAGCACACATTGCGTAATGAGAAAAAAAAAACTGATCGTTTTTTTGGAATAAAACGCCGACTTTGAGGTGTATTTTCGTATAGTATTTATCGTTGTATTCGCGTTTTCATGGTCTTAGGTGATAAAATGGAAAACATATTACAGAAATAGAGATGATTTTCATTACTTTGACGATGAAAACGACCTTGAAACTGAGCTCAAAGTAGCGGAAATGTTAGATTTTTACCAATGTTCAGGAGTAAATAAATCACCCCACACGTCCAATACACGTCAATTGGGGAGTCTAATATTCTTTCACTAGTGCACTGATATTATTTATATCATTTTTACAAAAATGCAGTAGTCTGCATAACAGTAAATTTTGTATTTTTTTGTATGAATAAAAAATCAAAATAGAAAGCAATAATAATGTAAGAGGGGCCTAGAGATGTGACTAATGAACAGAGCATATGTTATTTTAGTGCCACAAATGTCTACCTTGTTTATTCTGGACCCTGTTTTGAAATTGGCATCTTTTTTAGTTTGCGTGAAATTGGCCAAATTGCCAATTTCTGACCACCATATTGGGTAGTCCAAATTAGTAAATGGGAGGTTTCTTGTACTCAGCTGATAGATAAAATGGAGTTCTAAAGAAATAGCTATGAGTTTGGTCAACTGGAACAATGGAATTGGCTGAAAATAGGGCTCATGCGTATCGGCGATTTCGCCGAATTTATGTCACCGAGACCGCTAACTTCGCGGGAGCATAATTCCATGAGTTTTCGACCAAATTTCTAACTTTTGGTGTCATTACCATTGGGAAAAGATTCTCTATCATTTCATAGGAAAAATATTTTTTTTTTTTTTCAAAATTGAGCGACATAGAATGACAGTTTCAGAAAGGGACCTGAAACAGTCAAAGGGTTAAAAAGAGAAACCTTATTTTTTTTTTAGGTCACCCTGCCTCAGTGGGATACAGCTGGTTTGTTAAAAAGACAAACCAAGCATACCATAATTTCAGTGTTTATCTAGTGTTTCTCAAGCAAGTTTGTCTGATTCGTGACCACTCAATAGTCACACTTGTGCTACCATTTTTTTAATACATGTTTTACCTTAGGTCTTCTTATGTACATTTGTATTTTTTCCTTGTTAAGAATGCTGATTCCATACATGAAAACACTGTTAAAATTATACAGCTGCTTTCTATCTTTACGGTTTAAAGGTTTTTTCTTGCTCACATTACCTATGGGGGCCATGATCTGCTGTTTGAGAAACAATGATCTAGACATATAATGGTTCACATTCTTAAATGATTGTATAGTATTACACTTTGTGTTTATATTAATATTCATTATGTTATTTATGTGCTACCACACACACATGCAGTCATGAAGATTGGGGAAGGGCAAAGAAGACTGCAGACACAGTATAGTCTAGGTGGCCGAAGACTGCAAACCTCACTCAAGGAAAAAGATCTTGGGGTGAGTATAACACCGAGCACATCTCCGGAGGCGCACATCAATCAGATAACTGCTGCAGAGTAGAGGGCTTCTGGCAAACCTAAGGATAGTGTTCCGATACCTCAAGACACTGTACACCATTTATGTCAGGCCCATACTGGAGTATGCAGCACCAGTTTGGAATCCACACCTGGTCAAGCATGTCAGGAAATTAGAGTAAGTGCAAAGGTTTGCAACAAGACTAGTCCCAGAGCTAAGGGATTGTCCTATGAAGAAAGGTTAAGGGAAATCGGCCTGACGACACTGGAGGACAGGAGGGTCGGGGGAGACATGATAACGACATAAAATACTGCACAGAATAGACAACGTGGACAAAGAGAGGATGTTCCAGAGATGGGACACAGAAACAAGAGGTCACAATTGGAAGTTGAAGACTCAGATGAACTAAAGGGATGTTAGGAAGTATTTCTTCAGTCATAGAGTTGTCAGGCAGTGGAACAGCCTAGAAAGTGACATAGTGGAGGCGGGAACCATACATAGTTTTAAGACGAGGTATGATAAAGCTCATGCAGCAGGGAGAGAGAGGACCTAGTAGCAATCATTGAAGAGGCAGGGCCAGGAGCTATGACTCAACCTCTGCAACCACAAATAGGCGAGTACACACACATACACATACACAGAGTAAATCAAATATTTTTGTATAAAAAAATAACCCTCCTATAGTAAACTCAAGCTTATGACTGTTTTGGTTTGAATTGGACCATGCACATGTTTTTAATTAAATTTAGAGCTAAAAAGAAAATTGGCAAAGATCAGGCAAGTATTTTAATGTAAGAACAAAAATACTTTGATGATAAATCCTTTATTCACCTAATGTATTACTATTATCCTATCACATTTACCAATCTGTCAAGTTAATAAGAAAAATGATCCTAATAATGACTTAAACTGTGTATACAATGCGACATTCTGTAAAACTGTTATCTTTCACACTTGTGCACCTAACTAAAAAATTAAATTTATTTCACTTGTATTTAAAGTTTTTCCTTTAATCTCTTCATTATAGTGTTATGTTTGTGGTACAGTAACAGAAATATCCAAGCATCAGCATGATAAATGGGAAAAATTTCTTATGATTTTTCATGGTTTACAGTTTCCATCATGTGAAGTATTGGTGTTTAACCTTATGAAAGCATTCTGTGATATTTACAAAATAGTTCCAAGTTACAAAATATTTCAAAGTTACATGACAACTGGTTTTCATGTAATAACCATAGAATGTCTCTTCTGCTTGGCTTCAAACCAAAGTTCTGATATGTCATAATGGAATATTTTTAAATTAATTTGGGCTGTGCAAGTAGTAATTTATTAATTTTATAATATAAGTATTAGAACGGTTGCTTGTAGAAAATACAGTCGACCCTCGGCTAATGATATTAATCCATTCCAGAGAGCTCATCATTAGATGAAATTATCGTTAGCCAAATTAATTTTCCCCATAAGAAATAATGGAAATCCAATTAATCTGTTCCAGACAGCCAAAAAGTTTTAAAAAAAATTTTTTCATGAAATAAAATTTCCCTAAAAAAAAAACAACAAACATGTACAATATTTTTTTTATTTATTTAATGTCTTTGCAAACATACATTAGTTTGTTAAACAAAGTGGGAATGAAATGAAAAAAACCCCCTCTATTATGTTTGGGGCATTATGGGCCAACTTAACATATTGGCTTACATTCTACTTAATACTAAGAAATAAATCATAGTTGTACAGTAGGAAAGTAATTACGTGAACCCCCGCTTTACGATCACCCCCCAAAATGCGCCCAAATCATGTAAGTGTATTTATGTAATGCGTTTTTGTACGTGAAAATTTTTGGGGGGGTCTAAAGGGACTAATCAATTTCACAATTTTCCTTAGGGAACAAATTCGTTCAGACTGGACCTGAACATATTTCGGGAAAATGAAAAAAATTTCGAAAACCCGGGGGGTCCATGTATTCATATTGTACAGTAGAATATTAATTAAAATAATCAAAATTTGTATAATCAAAGATATACATAATTTTTTATTCTAAAATGCTTTTTTAAAAACAATGATTTAGTTATATTCCTGTTTAAAAAGGGTAAAAGGGTTTAAATTTATTGTTTTTAGTTAGTGTGGGGGGTACATGGTGAATAAATTGTACTAAATATTTTGCATTTAGTCTAGGGGGATTTTAAATGGGTTTTTTAGAAAGTCTTAAATTGAAATTTTCAGCTGGACCCTTATGTGCATAGACTGAGTTTTTACACAGGTGATAGGACAAAAGAGGGATATCAAAAAGAGATCTGTGCTTGTTTTTGGCCTGTTCCTGTTTAGGTTTGGGGAGGAAAAGTTTGGGGTGGGGTTTTTATATTTGTGTGTTTGGGTTCTGTGTATGTAGTAGGCCCCATGAAAAAGTATGGATGTTCTTTTTAAAGGTAGCAGATTCAAATTTTTAAAATTGGTGGAGCATGCGACGAAGTGGAATTTTTTATCATTCTTTCTGCTGCCTTTTGCTGGGGTTTTTAGGATTTTTTGGTGTTGATGTTTTTGATCCCCCTGCACAAATTCCATAGTAAAGGGAAGGGTATATGATGAATGGGACATGCGAGGAAGCGATTTGGAACGTAGTACCTTATCTTTGATAGTATGCCTACAGTCCCCTTGGGGGATTTTCTTGGGGATTTGTTTAAATGTGCCCCCAAAATTTAAGGATACTGTCAAGGTGGATACCTTTGAATTTTCCCTCTGAGTCTTGTGACTGATGATCCATTTAGCGTAATGTTAATTGGATCATTTGCAGCTTTGTTTCCAAACTGAATGAAATAGGTTTTATCAGTGTTCAAGGTAAGTTTGTTAGTCATCATCCAGGCAGATATTTTCTGTAATTCAGCATTGACTGTGTTTGCTAGTATGACTGCATTTGGGTGGGAAAATACATATGTGGTGTCATCTGCAAATAATATGGGTTTGAGTAGCTGTGATGCATCCAGTAGATCATTGATGTAGATGAGAAAGAGGAGTGGTCCAAGGATGCTTCCTTGTAGGACTCCTACTGTGATTGGTTGGGTGGAGGAGTTTGCATCATTTGCATACACATATTGAGTTCTGTTACTAAGGTATGACTAGGTAGTTGAGGGAGTGGCCTCTGATACCATAGTGCATTAATTTCGAGTACAGTAGTTCATGGTTCACTGTATCGAAAGCTTTACGTAAATCAATGAAAATGCCCAGTGGGACTTCTTTCTTTTCAAGTGCGGTATATATTAGTTCTAGCATGTGTATGATAGCGTCATTTGTGCTTATTATTATTTCTGAATCCAAACAGATAAGGGTTTTAATATGTTGTGTGAAACGAGGTAGGAATAGATCCGTCTATGAATTAATTTTTCAAAGATTTTAGAGAGCAGTGGTAAGTTAGATATTGGTCTATAATTATTCAAGTCAGCTTGGTCACCTCCTTTATGGATCGGAGTGACCCTCGCTATTTTGAGGATTGTTGGGAAGGTAGATGATTCAGTGGATTTGTTAAAGAGCGTTGCAATAATTGGTGACAATACTTGAGAAGCTTTTTTGTACATAAAAGCAGGCAAGTTGTTTATGTCTCCTGCCTTGTTTTTAAGGGTGTTTATGATGAGCATAACTTCAGTGGGGTTGGTTGGAGCTAGGAATAGTGTATTTGGGTAGGTTCCTATGAGGTAGTCTGATGGATGGGCGTTTGTGCTTGGTATTTTGTTTGCTAGATTTTTTCCTATGGTAGAAAAGAAAACATTAAGTCTGTTTGCTGTTTCGGTTGGAGTGAGTAGAGGTTCATCTGATTTTGTTAGTTTGATTGCTTTTTTTTTTTGGATAACTTTTTAGTTTCCAAGAATTTCAGATAGAGTTTTCCAGGTTTTTCATATCACCTTTGATGTTATGTAATCTATTTTCATAATACATTTTTTTGACCTTCTTACCAGGCTGGTAAGTGCTGACGAGTAATTTCTCGACTGTTTCTCTAGTTATTTGACCCATTCTTATACTGTTTTTCATATTTGTGCTTTATGTTAATGGATTTGAGGATGCTTGCTGTTAGCCAGGGATTATTCAGTCTCTTTGCTGTGATCTGTTTAGTTTTTCTGGGGCAATGTCTGTTGTAGAGGCATTGGGCTTTCTTTAGAAAATTATTTATACATTCATTCATATCTGTATATGTTTCAAGCTCATTTTGCCAATCGATGTTATTCATAGCTGCTATAAAGTTGTTAACTGCTGTCTCATTATGTAGTCTGAAGGTTACTTTAGTAATGTCTTGTTGTAGTTTGCCCAGATTAGTTATGAGAAAAGTTGGGTAGTGGTCTGTAGTGTTGTCCGTGATTATGCCTGATTTTAAAGGGGATATAGTGTTTGTCCAGATGTGGTCTATTAAGGAGACACTTGTCTCGGAGATTCTTGTAGGTTTAGATATTGCTGGTAGCAACAGGCAGTTACTCATTGTGTTTGTGAATTCGGTTACTTGCAGGTCCTGGTTGTGTAGTATGTTTATGTTGAAATCACCTGTTAGTAGTAGGTGGTCTTTATTCATGTGTGCATCAGTAATCATGTTTCCTAGTTTTTCACTAAAGTGATAAATGTTTGACTGTGGTACTCTGTAGATGTTTATAACTGAGGGGTTTTTGCAGGTCTTTTGATTTAAATTTGGCTATGATATATTCTCCATGTTCATCCCTTGTGCAAGATTTATTGATACATTCGAGTTGATTTGAATAGTATATAGCTGTTCCTCCCTTGCTGGTCTGTTCTACAGTTGTGTATGGCCATGTAGCCAGAAGGAAAAAGACATCTGTAAAATCGGGCAAACCCAGGTTTCTGTGAGTGTGATATTGATATTTTGGGAATTAAGGGAACTGAGTAATGCTGTGAGGTCCACATAATGTTTTGTTCAAGGGGTTACATTTAGTTGTTTTTTTTGTTCAAAGTGTTTTTTTATGCACCCCATACCCACCATGGGGGGTATCAAAAGATTACAGAGGACAAATGGTCCAGGGACTGGCCTCAAATTTTTTATACTGAGCAAGACAGAGGTAAAGAATTAACAATTTACAAAGGTAAAGAACTCACAATTTACAAAGGTAAGAACTCCAGGTAGGTCTATCACAATCATGACAATTACAAAAGGTATTAAAAATTACGAGGGACACAATGGGTCCAGGGACCGGGGGTCCAAAGTTTTATGCTAACTAGGTACAAAAGGGAATGAATCACAAGTTACAAAGTAATGAAATCACAAGTTACAAAGGTAATGAATACGTAAGAAGGTTACTTACGGTATACAGGCTGCAATCATGAACAAATTTTTGAGTAATGAGCAATTCACACTTACCCACCCGGGCACAACTGTAGTGAGTTATTGGTGCAAAGTTGTTCGAGTCTCTCTCTCTCTCTCACACAAAACACACACACACACATAAAATTTAAACCCCAACACATAATCACACACAACAACACACACACACACACCACACACAACACCAAAACCCCACCACACACCACCACACACACATACTACACAAACTCATACACACACATGCACACAATCAAACACACACACACACACACCACACTCCCTACACACACACAACCCCCAAATCATACACACACTCATACACACACACACACACACACACACACACCACACACACACACCAAAACACACACACACACATGCAAAGAACCCCCAGACACAATATAGTTTAAAAATGGCCAAAGACTGCAAACCTCACTCAAGGAAAAAAATCTGGGGG
>NW_026506065.1:0-15479 GCF_026875155.1 Cherax quadricarinatus
ACATTTACTGAATGAACTCATTATGTACAAAACAGTAAATGATAACAAAGAAAATTTAAATTTTTATCAGTTACAGAGACAAGTAGAATTTAGGACACCTAGGTCACAAAAAGTCGCCCTTTGATACCTACAACTGTCTTATCCACAAGTTGCTCTACACCTATTAATTACAAATGAAATGTACATACACCAGGAATTTGGTAAATATATAAATTTATGGACTGTATATCAAAATTAATAAATGCTTAATATATATATATATATATATATATATATATAATATATATATATATATATATATATTATAATATATATATATATATATATAATATATATATATATATATTATATACATATACATAACATAAGGAGAATATCTTAAAATCACTCACCAATTTGACTGGAGATCAAGGTGTATCATACTCAGAAAACCTCACTGTCTGTCCATGAAAATAACACTGGCCAGAGTTAAACATAAACAAACTTATCTGAGGTTCCTTGAGCTGTCTTGTCCAGTCGCCTGATATCTCAAGTTATGCAGGAATGCACATCCAACAATTTCGCCTCCTATTTGAGAGGTGTCAGCCCAATTTTACCTCTAGAGCACGAAAATTCTTCCCATTATTCACTAACGTCTGTTACTCAATTCAAACAACAATGGCGAGTCCCTTCTGCGCAGGCGCAGGCGTCCCATTTTTTATGAAATAGATTTTTATTAAATACAGTATGTTACACTAATTTACATAAAAAATACACTGTATTTTTTTGGAAAATACATTATTTCCCACCAACAATGTAGTAAGGAAAGCGAATGCCAGACTAAAGTTCCACTGCACACAGACGTAGTGTCTACCAACTGAGGCTCGCAGAACCCTATGTCTAGCTCTCATACAATGTATTATAGACTACTCTTGCTCTTCGTGGTACTTTACCTTAACAAAAAAAATTAAATATAGGCTATAAATCACCCAGAACAAAATGGTGAGATTCATTCTGGACTTGGGTTCAAGAGAGCACGTAGGCCAGAATGAATTACAACAACTGGACATGATAAATGTTGAAGACAGAGGAAATCAACTAAAGATAAATAATGTTCATAAAATTGCTCACAACCAGTGTTCCCAATATCTTGCTGCCAATTTTGTTAAGGCCGGGAACCAATGCAATTACAGAACTAGGGTAAGGGAGAACAACTTTGCAATACCTAGAGTCAGTGGTCAGGCTTCAAAGACATTATTCTATTCAGCAATAAAAGAGTGGTATAGACTGCCTGTACATAAGAACATAAGAACATAAGAAAGAAGGAACACTGCAACAGGCCTACTGACCCATGCAGAGCAGGTCCATGTCCCCCCCGATTAGCCCAATGACCCACCCAGTCTGGTCATCTCCACTCAAGGATGGAGCACTGCAGCAGACCCAGCAGCACAAACTAGTCAGGTCCAACTCACACTCACCTATACCCACTCATGTATTTATCTAACCTATTTTTAAAACTTCACAACGTTTTAGCCTCAATAACTGTACTCGGGAATTTGTTCCACTCATCAACAACTCTATTACCAAAGCAGTGTTTTAGTATATCCTTCCTGAATCTGAATTTTTCCAACTTGAAACCATTGCTGCGAGTCCTGTCTTGGCTGGAAATTTTCAGCAAGCTATTTACATCCCCTTTATTTATTCCTGGTTTTCCATTTATACACTTCGATCATATCATCCCTAATTCTACGCTTTTCGAGAGAGTGCAGATTCAGGGCCCTCAGTCTATCCTCATTGGGAAGATTTCTGATACATGGGATCATCTTTGTCATCCTCCTCTGTACGTATTCCAGAGCATTTATATCCATTATGTAATACGGTGACCAGAACTGAGCAGCATAGTCTAAATGAGGCCTAACCAAGGATATATAGAGTTGAAGAACAACCTGAGGACTTCTATTATTTATACTTCTAGTTATGAAGCCAAGAATTCTGTTAGCTTTATTGCGAACACTAATGCACTGTTGTCTTGGTTTTGGATTACCGCTAACCAGAACTCCTAAATCCTTTTCGCAATCAGTAGTATTAAGATCTACAATATTTAGTTTATATGTGGCATGGTTATTTAACTGTCCAACATTTAGAACTTTGCATTTGTCAATATTAAACTGCATCTGCCACTTCTCCGACCATTGCATCAGTCTATTCAAATCTTCAAATCTATTCAAATCATTCGTAAGACAGGAATGCCCCTTTGTAAAACCGTGTTGAGATGCATTAATCAATCTGTGCCTGTCAAGAATGCTACGAATTGCTTCGGCAATTATTGATTCCATAAATTTTTCCACTATGGAGGTAAGGCTTATTGGTCTATAGTTCGAAGCTAAGGACCTGTAACCTGCCTTGTAAATAGGTATTACATTTGCTATTTTCCACTTATCAGGCATTATGCCAGTTTGTAGTGATATATTAAAAAGATTAGCCAAAGGTATGCAAAGTTCCTCTTTACATTCCTTTAACACCCTTGTAAACAGTTCATCAGGGCCTGGGGATTTGTTAGGTTTTAGTTTCTCTATTTGTCTGAGGACCATGTCACTAGTTACCACAATCATACATAGTTTATTTTCATCATGTTCTACATAATCTATTAATTCAGGAATATCGCTAGTATTTTCCTGGGTGAAAACTGAGAGGAAGTAGGTATTTAGAATTTCACACATATCCTTATCACTGTCAGTGATCTGACCAGAGTTACTCTTAAGTGGGCCAATCGTGTCCCTGAAAGAACCCTTTTGGGTTAGTCTTTGAATCCCTTGCGACCTTAGCCTCATAATCCCTTTTTGCTTTTCATATTCCTCTCTTTATTTCTCTTTTTAATTGAATATATTGATTTCTTAACTGCCCATCCCCTCTTTTGATACGCCTATATATGCCTCTCTTTTGACCAATGAGATGTTTTAATCTATTGTTCATCCATTTGGAATCATTTTTGTTAGATCTAATTTCCCTACTCGGAACGAAAGTTGTCTGGGCAGCTAGAACTATGCTCTGAAAAACGTCATATTGGCAACCAAGATCACCTACCTGACCCATAGTCAGGACATCCCAATTTAGCCCACCCAGGTAATTTTTCAGTTCCGTGAAGTCGGCCAAGCGAAAATCTGGGACATAGATTTGATTGCAGTTATCTGGGTAATTCCATGATATATTGAAACTAAGTGATTTGTGATCACTTTCCCCAAGCTCATCATTAATCTCAAGATTATTAATTAGTGAATCTTTGTTGGCAAAACCAAGTCAAGCAGATTGTTTCCTTTAGTTGGGTCTGTCACAACCTGTTCTAAAAAGCAATCCTGAACCGTATCATGAAAGCCACTAGACTCAAGATTTCCTGCCATATTGTTCCAATCAATTTGTCTAAAGTTAAAATCTCCCATTATCACAACATTTTCATATCTAGATCCCTTTTATGAATTTCGCCCCATAACAGCTTACTGCCCTCCCTATAAATCACACCCAAAAAATTAATTTGTCACGTCCTCGAGAAACTGTACCAGATTCTGTTTTTCGATGTTTCTAATCTTATATCATGTCTAAGACAAAAATTTTTAAATTTTCTCTGACATACACCGCCACCCACCCCCTTCCTGTTGACCCTATCAGTGTAGAATAGTTTATAACCCTGTATGCTGCATTCAGAAGGCATTTCTCTATCTTTCAGGTTGAACCAGGTCTCTGTTATACCGATAATATCTATATTCCCTACACTTGCAATTTAATCTTAGCTCATCTATTTTATTTCTTAGACTATTTGTATAGTAAAACCTTAAGGGAGCTAGTCACTCTTTTGCCCTCTACTATCTCTCTTTGTTTGTTGATCATTTGATTTGCCATTACTAGCAACTTTATTTTAAATATTGTCTTTTAAACATATCCCTGAGGTATCCCGTAATAACTGCTGTTTTTAACCCTAATGGTTGCAGCCTGATTGTTTCCCACAAACACCCAACCTTATAATCTATCAGTTTTAAATTCCTAGACAAGTTATAAAATACCCTCTCAATTGAATTGGCTAATGCAACCACTCCATCCCCAGAGAGATGAACCCCATCCCTTGCATACATATCACGTTGCCAAAGAATAGGTCCCAGTTATCAATGAATGGGACTGCAAGTTCCTTGCAGTCCTGTCTAGCCAGCAATTTATACCAATTGCCCTAGACATCCATTCATTGCCCACTCCCTTTCTAGGCAAGATGCCTACATATGACTGGGATCCCTCCCTAAGACTAACTACTTCTATGGCTAACCTGTGCTTATCCAGCAGCTCCTCTCTCCTGCCCTTCCCAATGTCATTACCCCCAGCACTAAGACAGATAATGGGCTTGTTGCCATTACCTGCCATAATATTAAAACCAACCTGCTGACTATGTCACCAACACCAGCTCCAGGAAGTCACACTCTCTGTCTGACCTTTCTGTCTCTGTTTACAAAATGCACGGTCCCCTATATCTTACCTGAGAATCCCCTACTATTAAAATATTCTTACCTTGATTAGCAGGGGATTCAGTGGTACCTTCAACCTCACTAACCACTGAAGTACATCGTCTTGGAGAACAGAGAATCGATTTCCTACTTTCACATCTTCTCTATTAAATCTCCTCATCTTCCTTCTTCCTGAACTCTGAACCATTGCCACTTTAAAGCGGCTGCCCTATTACTGCTGGTGACCATTCCCTTCCTTACAGCTAAATCCTTTTCACACTCGCTCCAAAACCCATCTATGCGAAGCTTCAGCTCCTAAATTTTTCCCCTGAAGAACTAAATTCCTTCTTCAACACTTGAACCTGAGATTCTAAAACACTAAACAAGCCATGGTGCTTGGTAACAGCCCACGCTAACCCCCAAGAGCTTAGGCAGGTATGAACGCAGGTGACCATGACCTCAGAGTACTGACCACCCGACCTCAGCTCAAAACATCAACTGTCCCGATGATTTCCCTTTGGGATCAGGTATATGGTCACAATTTTTCCAAGTGGCCAGTGGGACCTCGGACCATCATTGTCAATAATCACTATGTCGCCAGTTCTTAAGGACTTATGATTTTTTTCAGGAACACCAGCTCCATAGAAGTGTTCTCTGATGAGGTGAGATAGTCTTCTCGCCAAATTTTCTCCTAACGTTCAAACACTTAATTAAGGTGTTTGAATTTAGTCCCGAATTGCTCAGGTTCGAAATAAGTAGATCCTCTATGATTTTTTTATCATTCATGGGAGGAACAGGTTCGAGCCTTCTGCCATGGAGTAAATGAGATGGACTTAACACTTCTAAATTGTCAATCATTGGTAACATACGTTAGAGGTCTGTTGTTGACTTATTTTCTATTTCAGTCACAACTGTATGGAAATTTCTTGAGATGTGCAAGAGGGTAGTGCCCAAGAGTTTAGAGAGGTGTTTTTCGAAAGTTTCTCCACCATTTTTCCTTCGTCTGTCACCTGGCTCCATTATGTTGACGACATTCTCCTCATAACTCCCAGATGCTTCAACGTTCAAGCTCTCCAAGACAAGCTCAACCATGTCGAGCCTTCAATCCAGTTCACACTTGAGAAGAAGTCGACAACACCCTTCCTTTCCTTGATGTTCTTTTCGAAAAGCTGACCATGAACTTCGTTTATAAAGTCTATCGAAAAACCCCCAACCAAAACGATCTTCTCCATTCTACTCTCACCACGACACCAAAACTAAACGTGGTGGGAATTATAGGTTTCTTCCTGCGTGCACTCAGAATCTTCAGCAATGAGTTCCTTGAGGAAGAATGCACTACAATTGAACAAGTATTTTCCAAACTCTACTATCCTCGTCACTTCATCAGAGACTGCAGACGACGGGATTAAAAATCATCAACACACCCAGAGAAGACACTGCCGAGAAGAGATACATAGTCCTCCCCACCAACTCCATTGCCAAACACGTTTCCAACATCTTTTCCAATACCTCATTCCAAGTATCTACCTCCACAACCACGACCATCAAGGACATTACCAGTAATAGACAGGACAAGCTTCCATTCTCTGCAGGGGTATAACATAATCCATTGTAATGACTGCAGCAAATTATACGTGGGCGAAACATCAAGAGACCTCCAACACGTATTTCAGAACACCAATACGCAAGCAGGTCTGACGATACAAGGAATGCCTGTGTACAACACCGTAATTCACACAACCATTTAATAAACTACAGAAACTCAAGACTTAGCGCCAGAGAAGACAACACTCAATACGGAAGAATCCTGGAGTCATTGCTTATCTCTATGACCAACAACTTCAACCAGAACAATGGCTTCTATAACATAGCTGAACCACTTGCCAAGAAACTTCTTCATCGTTATCCCACATAAGAGCATAAGAATGGAGGAACACTGCAGAAGGTATGCTCACAAACTTATCCAATCTCCCTTCAAGATACCCAAGATTTTAGACTATAACCCACTCGGTAGATCATCAGATGCAGCATTCTCCACCTGACCACAGCATTCTGAACCTGACTATAAATACTCGCGTACCTTCCACCCTAGGTAGATCTGTTTGTGACTTGAAAAAGCCCACTGTGTGGGCGAAACGTTGTCAAAAAAGGATCACATTATACTGCATATGTGTTTATATTTCCACCTTTTATGGTAATTGGTGAGACGAATCCTAGAGGATCAAAACACTGTGATACCTCTGACAGTAAACTGCATCTGGTGAGTGTAATGCATGATTTATTGTTTATCCTATTGAGACTCAAAGTATCTTCCTGTGTGTCCAATTAAGTCCCAGCATAATTGTTGCAATCAGGAATTTCAGTTTCAGGGAAATCTTCTTTGATAAGTTCCCTTAATTGCTTTGAATTAGTATTTCACATCCTAAGAGGCATATTTGCTTCTTTCATCTCCTTGTTAGCTTCTCTGTATAAGGATTTCAAATTCTCCTCTTTATTCACAGTACCTTGAAGATTGTCCACATAGAAACTTTTCTTTAAGATTTCTTTGAAGGGACTTTCTGATTTCTTCAAATGTGTATTTAGAGTATCTTTTAGTAAGAATGGAGAGGATGTTGCACCAAATAATACTGATTTGAAACGAGAAGTTTTCACAGGACTTTGATGATCATGTGGATTTTCAGGCCACAAGAATCGAGTATAATCTCTATCTATTTCTTGTAGTCCTACTCTTAAGAAAGCTTCGGAAATATCAGCCGTGTAGGCATATGGGTTTGTGCGAAATTTCATAAGCACGTCTCCAAGCTTCTCAGTTAGTGAGGGTCCGGTCATCAGACAGTCATTAAGACTTGCTACATCTTTATTTGCACGTGCGCTGCAATTGTATACAACACGTAGCGGAGTGGTTTCAGAATCTTTCTGATTCCGTGGTGCGGGAGATAATGAGCTTCAGTCTTCAGCTTATCTTCGACTACTTCCTCAATGAATTTATTGTCCAACTGTTCTTGTATGATATTATCATAGACAGACAGTAGCTCTGGATTCTTCCTGAGCTCATGTATTTGTGCTTTCATTTGTCCGAAAGCCATGGGATAATTGCTAGGCATATGTGGTGGATTTAATTTTCATGGTGACCTAACCAAATACTGTCCATCTTTATATCTGACAGTGTTCAAATATTGGCTATAAGTCTGAGACTCTTGTGGGCTTGGTTTATTTACATCAATCCCACAACTTATCAACTGGTTCATTCATTTCTTCCAG
Source organism: Cherax quadricarinatus (assembly GCF_026875155.1). Taxonomy (NCBI): domain Eukaryota; kingdom Metazoa; phylum Arthropoda; class Malacostraca; order Decapoda; family Parastacidae; genus Cherax; species Cherax quadricarinatus. Next base: position 7,725 of record NW_026506065.1, read on the forward strand.
AAAAGATAATTTTTGTTGTGGTACATGATCAGCGGTTATTCTCGTAACTAGTACATTTTCCACTGAATCAATATCAGCTTCTTTCCCACTTTGAGAGGGAATGGGACCACATATCATGTGGCCTCCTGCTGTTTTCAGCAAGTGAACATCATGTTTACTTACTATATTTTGCACAAAACAGTGATAATAATCACTTCCAATGATTAAATAAATTGGACTAAAAGTGTCCGTCTGTATGTCAGGACAGGCTTACTTGACCTTAGCTGCTTTCAGTGCTGCATTGCTAATTTCTTTACAAGTGAAATAACGTTTATTGAACATAATATTTAATCGTTCAATAGTTTGTGGTGACAACTTATCCTGTACAATACCACTGAAAAACCAATCACATTGTCTTAGGTCATATTTAGCACCCAGAGATCTGAGTATTGTCTAAAGTGATTCTAAATGCTGTAAGTCTGAAAAACAATGTTGGGTGGCTTCAAGCTTGATATTAAGCTGGCCTTGTCAGCAACAAAGCAATTGTCTGCTAAGACACGTAAGGCTATTTGATAATTGCCTTTAACCTCCGGAAATGACTTAATCAGTTCACAGGGTTTCTGCCTTAACAAGACATTTAAGATAAATGAACTTAGCAATCTCATCTATGTCAGTTCGTGAATTTACTATGGACTGAAAACCACTAATGAATTCTTCATAATTATGACCTTGGGAAAATAGGTAATGACAAGGTAGGTAAGCTTGGTAATGGTAAAACTTGTTGTTACAGTATAACAGGTGTTGGACCACTAGTTACAGTCATTCGCTGCCTGACACGGTAGAGTGCGGTTGTGCTCTGCACCCTTCTGCTGTTTGTAGGCGAGCTCCCTGTCAGTTACCTGGCTGCAGTGGTGTGAAGTGGTGCTGTCACACCTCGGCTAACAACATAGGTGCACTGTGATTGCAAGATGGCGGGTTAGTCTGAGACGCCTGATAAATACTGTAGGCATTGAGCTACTTAAAGGAACGATAACGCCCAGTTCTGCGCAAGTCTTATTGCCAAAGATCATCGGGAGACATATGGCATACAAGATAGTGACTTGTATGGTGTTGCATTGAACGGAGGACAACGAATTTTCGTCAAACTGCTGTCAGCAACGGTTTATGAATCGTTGTCCCCAGGGTTTCAGGACGTAAGTCTTAACGTCACACCAGCTGTCAGTGTAAGAATGATAGATGTTTCAGGGGCATTATACGGGGAAATCAAGTTACGCAACTTTCCCCTTTGAGGCGGACGAGGCGGATAAAAGGAAAGTTTTTGAGAAGTATGGGACGGTGCATTATGCTCAAAAATGGTACATGGGCGGGCAGGAGCCTATGCTGGTTTTCCAGAGGGTTCTTTCAACCTCAAAATGACTTTGAGGCACCCAATACCGTCCTATGTGTATCTACAAGATTTAAAGGACGCAGGTAATGGTAATGTCCCCAGGACAACGACGTACGTGCCGCCTATGTGGTGAGTATGATCACATAGCGGGGGACCTGTGACAAGTGAAAGCGAAGACATGGGCCTGGACCTGTGGTGGACGTCGCAGCCCCTGCTTCAAAGGTGGCAGGTGAGGGACAAACATCGGATGGAGGGCGTGGTGTTTTGTGGAGCGAGATAGTGGATCGGGCACACGGACTGGCGGTGAGTTGGAGTCCCGCCCCAAACTGCCTGTGGGTTTTCGTCTCCTGTGGATAAGGAGGAGCAGCAATTACAGGAGAAGGTTCTTGAGATTGAGGAGGAATTGGTGGAGGTTTTGAAGACTTTGTCACCCCCAAGAGAGGGACGTTACATCTGAGCGTGGTGTCATCGGAGAATCGTCGCTTCCAGAAAGTCTGAGGCATGATAAATTTGGGACGTGTGGTGGTTTGGAGTCGTCCAATTAAATCATTAAAACCATTCTCAGGTGGAGGTGGAGGTTAAACGAGAGGAAAACATCTGACCAAGACATGTGTAACATGACTGTCACGAGAAAGAGGGCGGCTACATCAGATTCTGATGACGTCCTTACACCTGCACAAAGGCCTGGGAAACAGACTGAGGTGAAGTGTGAAGGTAGTGGTGTTGGTGGTGGTTAGCCATGATAGGAGGCCCCGGAAGAAGGGGTAAAAGGGAAAGAGAGCACTCTGAGGTGTCAAACTTAAATTCAAGCTCTGGAGTTGTAAAGAGTGATAAGAGGAAGCAGGGGTGGAAACTTTAATAGGCCTTAGGTGTATGTCTGTAAATGTTAATGGGTTATGTAGCGGTATGAAGAGAGATTGGTTTCGTAATTTTCTGCATAAATCTAGAGTGGATGTTTGTTCCTGCGGGCACAATTTTAAAGAGGGTGGGGGTTTGGAGGTGGCAGGATTTCGAGTAGTTACCCTCCCATCTCCCGTCTAAAAGGTGGTGTGGGAATTTTAATAAGGGAGACGACCCCAAATTGTTTTGCAGAGAAGCGAGGGAGGAGGGGGAGGGAGGGTGTTCATGTGGATGGGTGGTGGATGGTAAGCGTGTGTCTTTTGTGAGTGTGTATGCGCGGCTGAAAATGAAAATAAAGGTAAAGAATGATTTGTGTGTGAGGATCTTGTGTTTTTTTTTAAGTGCACTCCCAGAGGTGGCGATAGTTGGTGGGGACTTGGATAGTGTAATCGGGTGCTGATGTGGACCAAAAGGGGCTGGATATTTGTCTGTGTCTCTTAGGGATTTATTAAGGATGTTAGGTTACGTGATGCCTTTGGAGGGGCGGTTGTGGGAGACTGAATATACGTTTGTTAGGAGTGGATATGCTGCGAGACTAGATAGTGTACCTTTCTCAGGGAGGGGGATGTGAAATCTTTCAGTACTATTGAGCTACAATGTCAGATCATAGGGCAGTGGTGGTGGAGGTTGGGTGGGGGACGCTCGCGGACATTTTATAGAAGTTATTGGAAATTTAAATAAAAGTGTGTTAGGTGATGAGGAGGGGTTGGAGGGGTTTTCAGTCCTATGGAGGGAGCTTAGTGTGAGAAGAACAGGGAGTGGATGACATTGTGACATGGTGGGATAGTGTCGCAAAGGAAAGGATTAGAAAGTTTATGTGAGAGAGGGAAAACGTATTAAAAATTTTAAATTTATGGGCTGGCTAACTATTTAGGGATGAAATAGCTGAAATAAAGGGGAGGTTGAGGGTGTTGCAAAATGAAAGGTTTCAAGCTGTAAGGGTGCAGGCAGGGGTGGAGGAAGTGCTTTTGGGGCGACAAGCCGTCAGCGTGTGTTTGCGGCATCAAAAGCAAAGACAGGCGGTGACAGCTATACCATGTTTAGAGGTAACGGAGATGGTTGGGAATTATAGAGCAGGGCAGGAGATACGAACCACGAAGGGGATGTGTGCGTATGCGGAGGCTTGGTACGAGAAGTACTGGAACAGTGGGGGGATGGGCGACGTGGCGTTGGACAAGGTGTGTACGTTGTGACGTGTAATTTAGGAAATAGTGATAGAAAGGCTTTAGGTGGGACTATTACGGCAGAGGAAATAGAGAATGCGTTAAGGGGAATGAGGAAGGGGAAAGCTCCCGGTATAGACGGTCTCCCAGTAGAATTTTATTTACAACATTGGACGTTGATAAAGGAATTTATAGTTAGGTTATTTAATCGTATGAAGGAGAAGGGTAAGTTGGGGGAGACGCAGGTAACAGCAGTTGTAGTGTTGGTCCCCAAGGTCAAGGGGCAGCCCACCCTTCGGGAGTTCCAAGCCATATCACTGATGTGTGCAGACTATAAGGTGTTTGCAAAAATTTTAGGTAATAGGTTCAAATGGGGTTGTGGGGAGGGTGGTGTCAAAATCTCAGTTTGGGTTGCCGGGAAGGTCGATAATTGAAGGACATGGGATACTGAGAAATTTTGTGGGGAAACTAAGGGTGGGGGGGGAGAGGCGGCTTTTGGCTCTAGATTGGCAGGGAGCATATGACAGAGTGAAAAGGGGGTTTGCAGGTTACTTAGGAGACAGGGTTTTGGGGAGGAAAATTCGAGTGGGTAAATACGTTGTAAAAAGGGGGCGAAAATGAGGATACAGATTAATGGGTGTATGGGGAGGGAAATTGCAATGGGTAGAGGCCTTAGACAGGGATGCCCCATGTCCCAAATATTGTTTGCGTGTTTCCGGACCCCTTTTATTGAATGGTTGACCGTAGCTTATGTACACCATGTGAGGGAAGTGTGGAGGGTGGGAGGGCCTGGCCGGGTTTAATTGGATATGTTGACGACACCACTGTTCTCATTCGTGAAGGGATGTCAATGGGGGTTGGACGAGGTTGTGCAATTATTTGGAAGTTGCCATGGGTATGCAGGTAAATAGTGCGAAGTCAAGGTTGGGTTCTTGGGTGGGGGGTGTGGGGTGTGGGGGGGAGATGTAATGTTGTTAAGAATGGGCGGTGTCTTAAAGATTGTGGTATTTTTATAAGGATGACATGGTTGCGGCGCGGGAAAACTCGGATAGTTATTGGAAAGGATTGTGGGGCGTCTAGGTGTTCTGAGACCCCAGCACTAAAATCCGATATGCGGTGATAGTCGTGAAATTTTTTGTATAGTAGGTTGGATGTTGAGTGTGTTCCCCAATTTCAGGGACAGCGAAATTTCGGGTGATCTAAGACGGGTGTACAATTTTTGTGGGTTACGTATGTGATTGGTTACGGAGGGAAGTTGTAATTTCTACCTGTAAGTCAGGGGAGGTTGGGGTTGATATTTGAGATGGAGGGCTAAATGTTTGTTTATTAAAGGAAGTGTTGCTGAGGTGTGACGCGGGCGTTTGGGAAGTACACCAGCTGGGTATGTGATCGAGGATGGAGTTTAGGGAATGTGAAATAGTTTGAGGTGTGTGTTAGTTAGGACAGAGAAGGGTTTGGGATAAGGGTTTTGTGTAGGTACTTGTAGGGAGGTGCGTTGTCCCCCTTGGGGTTGTTCCCATGTATGCGTGGAAGAGATTTGGTTTAAATTTAGTAAATGAAGCTAAACCTCGGGTGGTGGGTGATGTTTCGTTTTCTGCATGGGGTTATCCTTGGGGGTTTTTACGAAACAGACAGGTTGTAGGGTGGGGGGTGTTGGTAATTGGTGGAGGGGATGAACAGCTTTTGTAGTTTACTTTATTAAGGGCTAGAGGAGGTAGGTGTGGTTAATAGGTTGGTACGAGGGGGGGGCCTGGGGTGTCGGTTTTGCGTGCTTTAGTCCCAGATTATGGGGGTTGACGAGGGTGTCATAAAGGGTTTAGATTATATCTGGTAGATTATTAAAATGTCGTGGGTGAAGAGGGGGAGGGGGTAGTGAAGGCGAAGGAAGGTTTCTTGCGGTAACGTTCTATCGTACGATGTGTCGTAACAGAGATTTTTAGGGAGGAGGTGGGATCAGGCTTTCTCGGGGGGGGTAGAATGCTAAAGTAGGGATTCTCGAAATCGTGATTGTAATAAGTGAGTGAAGGGGTTTCATAGGGTTTGGGGGGGTCAGGGGGTTTACAGCGGTCGCCTCCTTTGGGGGGGGGGTGTGAGAATTGGAATGTGGGTTTGGAATGGTTTCCTGGGTTTCATTGAGACTTTATGGCAGCCAAGTGTGGATGTAGAGCTCAAGGTCTCGTTATGTTAGATATAACACTTTTCAGAATGTAGGTATGATATAGTAGATTTTTTATGTATAATTTTGATGCATATCAGTCTTGTATAACATGATTCTTGAGTAATAAGTTATTTGCGACATGAAGTGTGTTATAGTTTGTTTTTTATGTTACGTGCTGGGTTTTTGCAGGATGAGATATACTTATATACTGTTTTGCTTTGTGCATACAGTGCATCTGATTAATGTGATTTTGTGAAAATTTTGTGTACGTGTAGTGTGGGGGTGTGGGTGTGTGTGTTATATATTATATATATATATATTATATATATATATATAATATATATAATATATATTATATATATAATAATATTATAATATCCCTTTCTGTTGTGTTGAGCCTTTGTATATGTATATATGTATGATTCGATTCTTTTTAAAGTTTATAATTCTGGTCTGTACCCTGATACCGGTTTGGTGTCAATGCTAAGTTCTTGATGTTAAGTTTTAGTCTGTATGGTATACAGACATATCTGGACAGTTTACTGACGTAGTACATTTGGGTCTGAGATTGTGTATGGGTTTATTGTAACAGTATAGCGCTTCAGTTATTGTGTTCTAAGCTGTATTCTTTTTCTGTATATTCGTATGTTGGTATATGTAAAGCTGTGTCGTTAGGGATGCGTATGTAGATGTTCTAGTAAGATTATGATGGTAGGTTTTGGGTTTTTGATTATTGCGAAGGATGGGATTTAACTGATATAACTTTTCTGTATGTTTTATGTTCAAATGTATTGAGCCTTTGTCAGATGTCATGTTATATGTACAATTTATATATATGTAAGGTTTTGCATCAATGAATGTGTATATATGTCAATTCATGACCCTGTGACATGTAATTTTTTTTAGCTATGTTCTTGCCATAAGTTCTTGTTGTATGTTTGGCAGTAATATCTTGCGAGCATATAGGTGCAATCCGTTTGTCAGTTAATTTGACTGAGATCCATACTGTTTCTTTATTTTTATGTTAAACTGTATCGGTTTTAAATAAAATATAAAAAAAATATATATATAAATGACAAAGTGGAAAATAAATGCATATTGTAGGTTTGATGCTTCTTTGTTTATAATAATTATAATGCTTATTGTAATGTAGTCTTGTGTAATCTTGCTTAACATAGGTGCATGGGATATTATGTATAGGGGATGAGGGACAGTTTGTGTCAGCACAGAGTTAAACGTCTGTGTGTATTTTGACAATGTAATTTATAATTCTGGGTAAGAACGGATACTATGTTCTTTTATCTATTTAATGTATTGTATTGTTTTAAATAAAATAAAAAAAAAAAAAGTTACAGTAGGTCTCTGTGACAGAGTTTTGCGGCAGAGAGCCTGTACTCCTGTCCACCTTAATTGTTGATTACTAAAAGTATCTAAAACATTTTTAATTTCATCCTTAGATAGTTCTGATTCTAAAAACCTATTTTCATAATGTATAGTCTGAATTAATTATTTTCAGACGTTGTGTAAGTAATTCAAATTTGACCTCAAGATCATCAAAATCTATGTTTGTATCTTGAGTTAATCCTATACAGACTGAAATCAGATTTTCTAATTGTGTAATCTTAGTCTGTAAAGGACTGAAACTGAGCTTTCAAACAAGCCATTTTAATGGTATATTGAAAATTCTAGCACCACACTTTGAGTGTTTAAAAAACACTGTACTGCTATAAACACTTGAGTTTTTGTTATGCTTAAGTCAGCAATAATCGAGTCATACACTACTGACCACTAAGCTTAACCTCAGGGTCAATGACCATAAAGGGTATAAGAGTACATGTGGCTGGTGTTTATGGCTTGAGTTTGCTGTGTCAGCCTGACAAACGTTGAGTCATCATAAATAACGTTATACACTTCATTCACTATACACTATAAATATCAGTATAACTGTGAATCACAAAGTGTATATTTCTTACACATATATAAATGTCACTGTTAATATATATATATGGAAGCTTACATTTTTATATATAGTTTTCCTTTAACATAACAGCTATATCTATAAGAAACAAACATAAACACAATCTCTTCTCTTAATTTCTGTCTATGAAGATTATAAACATTGTGTATATTTCACACAGAAAACTGCGGTCATTGGTTTTTGATGTGGG
>NW_026506066.1:0-16218 GCF_026875155.1 Cherax quadricarinatus
TACTAAAGCGACAAAAAAAATGAAAAGTAATTATGAAAGAAAATGATTACCAAGAAAAAATGAATAATCACTTAGATGATACTGAAACCTATTCTAAACTTAGGAAAAATCCCCTAGAAACCTTTAACAGCAATTTCAATAAAACAATAAAACTTCTACTAATTCTACTTCCACTAATCCATCTTTACCTTACATGTATGGACTAATAAAAACACACAAACCAGGGTATCCAGTCAGACCAATTATTAGCTCCATAGGGTCAGTTTCATATAAATTATCCAAATGGCAAAATTTCTAACTTTAATGTTAAAAACAACATAGACTTGGTTAATAAATTAAGCTCCTTGACTGACTTAAATGATTTTAACATGGTTAGTTTTGATGTTACTTCCTTGTTTACGAAAGTTCCTGTTGATGATTTATTAAGTTTCTTATCTGAAGAACTCGTTGACTATGATTTACCATTGCCAGTTCCTACTATCATTAAACTTATTAAACTTTGCATTGTTGATGCAAAATTTGTATTTAATGATAAGTTTTACACTCAGAAGTTTGGTATGGCAATGGGAAATCCTCTTTCACCTGTTCTTAGTAACCTATACATGGAATTTTTTGAAACAAGGTTGCTTAACACAATCTCCCTAATAGAGCTAAATGGTTCAGATATGTTGATGATATTTTGTGTCTTATGCCCAAAAATGTAGATATACACCATTTTCTTGGAAAATTAAATAGCTTAGCCCATTCTATAAACTTTACTGTTGAGTTTGAAGAAAATAACTCATTGCCTTTTCTAGATGTTTTAATTATTAAGGGTAATAATGAATTCAAATTTAAAATTTACAGAAAACCTACAAATAACTGTTCCTATGTCCACTATTATTCCTCGCATCAAGATAGAGTCAAACTGTCTGTTTTCTCATCAATGTTTTTGAGAGCTTTACGAATTTGTAGTCCTGAGTTCATAGATGAGGAAATATCCAAAATTTATGAAATAGGTAATGATTTAAAATACCCAAGAAATGTAATTGATAAATCTTTTAAAGTTGCTAGGAACACTTTTTATAATCCAAAAAAGGGCAACCAGCCTTATTCAACTAAAAATATGTTGGTTCTCCCTTACCATGAAAACTTGGTTGATATGCCCTTCTCTTCTTAAGACTTTTAATATTAAAGTTGTTTTCAAAATCTTGATACAGTAAAAAAACTTTTGATTAAGAATTCCCCCCAAAAAGCGATGGATGTGTCCTATAAGATTCCTTGTAAAATTTGCGATAAAGTTTATTAACGTCAAACTGGTAAAAATCTCGAACTAAGATTAAAACAACATAAATATAACATTAGAACTGGACAAGATTCCAATGCTCTATTTATTCATGTAAGAGATTTTAACCATCCAATTGATTTTCAAAAAGTTGAGAAAGTAGTATCAAGCAAGTCCATGGTCGACAAGAATATAATTGAATCTTGTTTCATAAAAAGCAGTTTTGACAATAATATGAATATTTCCTTTGGTTTATATAAATTAGATCCATTTATAATTAATAGAATTTGGGAAGAATTTAATAATACACTGGACAAATAAATAGCTTGCGGGTGAGTTTTGCAAAGGACCTATCCAAGTTGGCTCGCCGCGCGTCACGTGTTTAACCGTTGTGGGATCTGATAGTGAGGTGCTGGCCGACCCCTTATATAGCTTTCTTGGATGCTTCACTTTCATAGTTCCTTGATAATGTGAGTAGTCACGAAAGCGCTTGGAATTTCTCTATTCTTTCAGAGTGGTTGTTTTGCATATTTTGAAATCACCTGTTTACTGTGATCTTATTGCATATATATATATATATATATATATATATATATATATATTATATATATATATTATATATATATATATATATATATATATATATATAATATATATGTATATGTCGTGCCGAATATGCAAGAACTCATTTAAAATTAAGTCCTTTCCAAAAATTTTTTTATACATTTAAAGATAAATTTTTTCATAAATGGTAATGTAAAAAATTATAATTTTGCACCAAAATTATAATTTAGATACGTTTACAGTAATTTAATAATAAACAAACAAAATTAAATATATTTTTTCGTTGGGTTCAGAATGATTTTTGCGAAAGTATTGGATACACAAATTTTTGGTTGTCCTGTATGGCAAGATGAACGTAACTATTTAAGCCAAAATCGAAAGTTTTACACACACACACACACACACACATAATATATATATATATATATATATATATATATATATATATATATATATATATATATATATATATATATATATATATAATATTATATAATATATATATATATATATAAATATTATATATATAAAATATATATAAATATATATATATAAAATAATATATAATTATATATATTTATATATAAAATTTATATATATATATATATATTTGTGCAAGAATAGGTAAAACTTGACCAAATTTGGCTTAATAGCAATGCTCTTCTTGCTGAATTTTAAAGGGAAGCGAAATTTGTGCAAGAAGGTATAAAATACCGACAATATGAAAGTTAAGAACATGTGCAAACAGCTGGATATCTTTTGTAGACGTTTCCGCATCCAGTGGCTTTATCAATAAAGATTCTAGGACATAGTAGGAAGACAGTAGAACTATATACAAAAGATGAGGTAATCAGTTTCCCCGGCCATGGAGTTAGTGTTCACAGCATCGTGGAGGAGGAGAGTCTGGAGGCCAAAGGCAAGAGACTGCCGTTTTATAGGCGTCAGTGAAAGGGACGGGCAGCAGACGATGCAGTCACTGTAGGCGGGATTTCCCCCATGGAAGTAGGTCCTTCCCAAGATATGGGTTAGTTGCAGCAGCCGTGAAGAAGGTCTTGTAGATGTCCCTCATGACCCAAATTCCATGATGTTGCAGTGTCTGACAAGTTGAGCAAGAAAGGTATATAAATACCGACAATAATGAAATTAAGACACATGTGCAACATCTGGATAACTTTATTGTAGGACGTTTCCGTCGCCATCCAGTGGCTTTATCATACAGATTCTAGACAAGTAGGAAGACAGTATAACTAAATACCAAACGATGAGGTAATCAGTTCCCGCGGCCTTGAGTTATGTTTTCACAGCAATCGGGGTGGAGGAGAGTCTGGAGCAAAGGCAAGAAGACTGGCGTTTTGTATAGGCGTCAGTGGAAGGGACGGGCAGCATCGAGGGCAGTCACTGGTAGGCGGGATCCCCAGTGGAAGTATGTCCTTCCCAAAGAGATTGGTTAGTTCAGCAGCCGTGAAGAAGGTCCTTGTAGATGTCCTCTGAACAAGAATTCCATGATGTGCAGGTGTCTGACAAGTTTGTGCAAGAAAGGGTATAAAAACCGACAATCCATGAAAGTTAAGACACATTGCAACATCTGGATATCTTTTAATGTGTAGACGTTTCGCCATCCAGCTGGGACTTTATCAATACAGATTCCAGACATAGTAGGAAGACAGTAGAACTATATACAAAAATGAGGGTAATCGTCCCTCCGGGGCCTTGGAGATAGTGTTCACCAGCACGGTGGGGGAGAGAGTCTGGAGCAAAGGCAAGAAGACTGTCGCTTTTTATAGGCGCAGTGGAAGGACGGGCAGCAACGAGGGCAGTCACTGGTAGCGGATTCCCCAGTGGAAGTAGGTCCCTTCCCAAAGAGATGGGATTAGTTTTGCAGCAGCCGTGAAGAAGGTCTTGTAGATGCCTCTGAACCAAGATTCCATGATGTGCAGTGTCCTGACAAGTTGTGCAAGAAAGGTTCTAAAATACCGACACTATGAAAGTTATGACACATGTGCAACATCTGGATATCATTTATTGTAACGTTTCGCCATCCAGTTGGCTTTTATCAATACAGATTCTAGGACAATAGTAGGAAGTCAGTAGAACATATACAAAAGATGAGGTAATCATCCCTCGCCTTGAGGAGTTATGTTCACAGCATCGTGGTGGAGGAGAGTCAGGAGCAAAGGCAAGAATACTTGGCGTTTTAATATAGGACGTCCAGTGGAAGGGACGGGCAGCAGACGAGGGCATTCACTGAGGCGGGATCCCCAGTGGAAGTAGGTCCTTCCCAAAGGAGATGGGTAGGTTGCAGCAGGCCGTGAAGAAGTCCTTGTAGATGTCCTCTGAACCAGATTCCCTTGATGTTTGCTGTGTCTGACAAGTTGTGCAAGAAGTATAAAATACCGACTAAAAAGTTAAGACACATGTGCAACATCTGGATAATCTTATGTTGACGTTTCGCCATTCCATGTCTTTATCAATACAATCCTAGGACATAGTAGGAAAGACAGTAGAACTATATACAATAGATGAGGTAATCGAGTCCCCTCGGGCCTGGAGTTAGTGTTCACAGCATCGTGGTGGAGGAGAGTCTGGAGCAAACGGCAGAAGACTGGCGTTTTTTATAGGCGTCCATGAAGGGACGAGGCAGCAGACGAGGCAGTCACTGGTAGGAATGGGAATCTTCTTTGGATATCTTGGTTCAGAGGATCATCATACAAGACCTTCTCACGGCTGCTGCAACAAACCCATCTCTTTGGGAAGGACCTACTTCACTGGGGTATCCCCGCCAACCAGTGACTGCCCCTCGTCTGCTGCCCGTCCCCTTCCACTGACGCCTATAAAAAACGCCAGTCTTCTTGCCTTTGCTCCAGAACTCTCCCTCCACCACGATGCTGTGAACACAACCTCCCAAGCCGAGGACTGATTACCCATCTTTTGTATATAGTTCAACTGTCTTCCTACTATGTCCTAGAATCTTATGATAAAGCCACTGGATGGCGAAACATCTACAATAAAGATAACCAGGATGTTGCACATGTGGTCTTACTATCAATTGTCGTATTTTATACCTTTCTTGCACACCTTGTCAGACACTGCAACATCATGGAATCTTGGTTCAGAGGACATCTACAAGACCTTCTTCACGCTGCTGCAACTAACCCATCTCTTTGGGAAGGACCTACTTCCACTGGGTAATCCCGCCTACCATGACTGCCCTCGTCAGCTGCCCTTCCCTTCCACAGACGCGCCTAAAAAACCGCCAGTCTTCTAGCCTTTGCTCCAGACTCTCCTCCACCACGATGCTGTGAACACTAAACACCAAGGCCGAGGGACTGATTTACCTCATCTTCGTATATAGTTCACGGTCTTTCCTACTATGTCCTAGAATCTGTATTGATAAAGCCACTGGATGGCGAAACTCTACCAATAAGAGATCCAATGTTGCACATGTGTCCTTAACTTTCATATGTCGGTATTTTATACCTTTCTTGCACAACTTGTCAGACACTGCACATCATGGAATCTTTGGTTCAGAGAGTGCACATCTACAAGACCTTCTTTCTCGGCTGCTGCAAACTAACCCATCTCTTTGGGAAAGACCTACTTCCACTGGGAATCCCGCCATACCATGTACTGCCCTCGTCTGCTGCCCGTCCCCTTCCACGTGACGTCCTATAAAAACGCCATCATCTTGCCTTTGCTCCAGACCTCCTCCACTCACGAGCCTGTGAACACTAACTCAAAGGCCGAGGGACTGATTAAACGCTATTAAGTACGCCTCATCTTTTGTAAATAGTTCTAACTGTCTTTCCTACTAAGTCCTGAAATCTGTATTTGATAAAGCCACTGAAGGCGAAACGTCTACAATAAAGATGATCCAGATGTGTTGCACATTGTCTTAACTTTCATATGCGGTAATTTATTAACCTTTCTTGCACAACTTTTCCAGACACTGAAACAACATGGAATCCTTTAAGTTTCAGAGGACATCTACAAACATTCTTCACGGCTGCGAACTAAGCCCATCATCTCTTTGGGAAGGACCCTACTTCCCACTGGGGAATCCCGCCTACCAGTGACTGCCCTCGTCTGCTGCCCGTCCCTTCCACTGACGCCTATAAAAACGCCAGTCTTCTTGCCTTTGCTCCAGACTCTCCTCCACCACGATGCTGTGAACACTAACTCCAAGGCCGAGGGACTGATTACCTCATCTTTTGTATATAGTTCTACTGTCTTGTCTTCCTACTATGGGTCCCCTAGAATCTGTATTGATAAAGCCACTGGATGGCGAAACGTCTACAATAAAGATATCCAGATGTTGCACATGTGTCTTAAATTTCAAGCGAAAATTTGTTTATGCAATAATTTCGCGAAAATCTTTCTGAAACTAACGAAAAAATATATTTCATAACGTTGATATATTATTAAATTATTGTAAACTTATCAAAAATATATTTAATTGGAATTTGCTAAATTAAATTGCGTTTGTTATAATAAGGTTAGGTAAGTTTCGTAAAGTTGTTTTGGAACAAAATCATTAATTTTTAGATAATCATAAATGGAAAAATGTTTATAAATAACAAAAAGGCACAATACCGTGACTGGAACGATACACAAATAACCCGCACATAAAAGACAGAAGCTTACGACGACGTTTCGGTCCGACTTGGACCATTGACAAAGTCACACTAACAGAGGAGGAGCAGGACGGCTATATATAGGCAGGAAGAGGTGGAGGTAGTAGTAGTGGTGGTAGTAGTACAAGAATTGTATATAATACCGACAGGATGAAATGACACATGCTATCACCGACCCGGGCACCCCACTTAGTAGACGTTCTTCCGTCGTCGCCAACCAGGCAGCCACTGGATGGCGAAACGTCCACAACAAAGACAACCAGACGCCGCTCATGTGGTCCTAATTTCAATCAGTAATGTAGTAGAAGAAGAAGAGTAGTAGTAGTGGTAGTGGTAGAGAAGTGGGAAATAGGAAGACAGCCAGTCAAATTACAAAGGAAGGGGAGCACTGCAAGAGAGCAAGGAAACCCACGGGGGAGAGGGAGGATCAAATGCGCGGGACGGCGAGGTGCGTGAAGGAGGGGTGTGAAGGGGGATATTGTGTGAGAGAGGCGTGGTGATAGGAAATTAATCGAGTGAAGAAGCGAGAATTAGTCATCGCTCAACACTAACATGGGACGATGCAGGTATATACATGCCTAACCTTATACAGGAGAAGACACAAAAGTGCGACGTGACTAGACGGCTGAAGGTCACATGATGAAGAAGAAAAAGAAGAAGAAAAAATGAGGATTCAGGTTAAGTCACGGGTGTTCTAGAATTGGAGCATTTTACAATGTTAGTGGGAGAGGAAGTCCTCTAAAGAGACGAAGCCAGAGCTAAGGTTCATACAAGGAAAGTTTGTAAAGAAGAGATTCAACTAACGGCGACTGTTCGAGTTGGAAGTAGGAGACAGTTTTAGCAGAAGACCTTTCCAATAGGATGGCTAGGGATCTCTGACTTGACGAAAAGAGCATTTTTAGTGTCGGCAACCCAACACTATTTTGGTGCTCCCTAAGTCTGTCAGAAAGAGATAGACCAGTTTCTCGATCCTCGCAAAGTATTGAAGAGGACAGGAGGAGCAAGAAATAGAGTAGAAACACCAGGAACAAACAGTAGAGGGAGGAGAGGTATGAACGAGATAATGCGAAAGAGTGTTAGTCTGGCGGAAGGTAAGCTTGATGTCTAAGGGACGGAGAGAATTGTGTGAGATTAGAAAGACCGGAAATGTAGGGAAGGCAGAGGATAGAAGAGTTCCCATGAGTAGAGAGTTGGAGAAGAAGAAATTGCGTTTAGGGGCACGTGAAGGGCAGAGTCTATTAAATTGGAAGGGTAGCCAAGACGGGAGAACAATTCTAAAGAGTGGAAATTCTGTTCTGCTGGAAGGAACTGAGGATCAGCAGATGCGGAGGCACTGAGAAAGAGGGAGGAATAGAGAACAACTTTTCTTGACAGGGGAAGCAGAAAGGAAAAGTAGTGAATGTACATGCCACTGTGCATAGGTTTACGGTAAACGGAAAAAGAAAAACCTGTATCTGAGCGTGACATGAAACATCAAGTAAAGGAAGTAAGGAATTAGATTCCCCATTCAACTTTAAACTAAGGAAGGGGCAAGATTGTTAAGGTCCATAGCTTCAGAAAAGTTGGACGGAGACTGAGTCAGAGGCACAGAGCAAAGATGTCATCCACAATAGCGGAGCCAGAGTGAAGGTTGCACATCGAGGTAGGAAAAGAATACGTCCTCGAAGGTATTCCATGTAAAGATTAGCAAGGAACAGGAGAGAGAGTAGAATCCCATAGCGACACCGAAGGTTTGGGAATAATATTTTCCCTTGAAGGAAAAGGAGTTAGAGTCCACACAGAGTAGCAGGAATCAGAACAAGAAAACATCAGTGGGGATAGAGAGGATGAAGAAACCCTTCATGGGCCCTCTCTCTAGGAAATCAAGGACTCATCAAGAGGGACAATTGGTGAAGTGCCTCAACGTCAAACTAAGCAACTTACAGTTGGGAGGAGAGCGAAACCCGTGTTCAATGACGTCTGGAGAGAGTGACGGAGTGGGCAGGAGAAAAAGTACCAAGAAGGGAGTGAGGGTTTGGCAGCCAAGAAGCAAGAGAATAAGGAGAGGAGAACCTCTAAGCGGATTATGATAGGACAAGAGAGAATATCAGGTTTAATGAGTTTTGGGAAGGCCATAGAAATAGGAAGAGAGGGACAGATGACACGAAACCGTTGAAACAAGGTCAAAGTCAGGAGGATAGAGGTCAGAGAGAGTCCTTAGTTTTTTGATGAAAGTTCTCTTTGATGCGATTCAAAGGGATGGAAACGAGAGAGTGAGTGCGTGAGTAGAGAGCAAGACCATCAGCTTAACGGAGGTAATCCTCGCGATCAAGGATAAACTACCGAATTACCTTTGTCAGAACATAGTATGACAATGTTATGATTAGATTTAAGAGAAGAAAGGGCAAGTTGGTACGCGTGGGAAGGTGGTGAGTCTTGGAAAACAAACTAACAAGAGCAGAATTAGAGCACCACGAAAAGTGGACAAGTCAGGAAGATTACGGAAGCGAGATTTGGACGAAAGGAATCAAAAGAATCTTAATCAGGAAATTACCAGCGCGAAGAGTAGGCGAAGTGGCAAAGGAAAGACCAAACCAGAATCAAGCTTCATACTGAGAGCGTGAGACAGAAGACATATTAGTAACACAGTCATTGAGGGAGAATTTATACCAGGGGCTAGCTGAGATGAGACGTTGAAAGTATATTTTTGTAGTTTGGAGAGAAAGAATTTGCGCATTCAGGCGAGCAGTGATCAAAGGCAATGGTAGAGAGTAGGTTACAGAGATCCTGTGTAAGAGCCGCAAAGAGAGCACGTTGACAGTAGACGTGAGAGTCAAGAAGGCATCTTCAACCTGTGATTTAGTAGAAAGAAATGACTGTTGAAGTAGAGGAGACGGGCATGATCAGGAAAGGGAGTGCCCAAGTGGGTTGGTTTTCAGGAAGTGGGAGAAGGAAGGTGCAGAACTTGTTCAGCAAGACAGTCACGTAGAAGCGAAGCATGATCATTACGACGCCGGGTATGCAATAAGAGCACAGCCTTTCATAAGGAGTCGAAAGAGGGGGTTTTAAAAGAGGGAAGAACATTAAAAAGTTTGGAGAAGAATATGAACGCTTATAACTTCCAAATTCCAGTCGGTATTAATATACATTCTTTGTACTACTACCACCAACTACTACTACCTCCACCTCTTCCTGCCTAAAATATAGCCGTCCTACTTCCTCCTCAGTTTAGGTTGACTTTTCTGTCAATGGTCCAAGTTCGAGGATCGCGAAACGTCAGTCGTAAGCTTCTGTCAGTTTATGTTCGGGTATTGTGTAATCGTTTTCAGTCACGTGTATTGTGCTTTTTTGTTATTTTATTTATTGGACCGCCGCAGTTAAGCGTCATATTCTCTCCAACTTGATTTTAATGTCTTCCCTCTTTTAAACCCCTCTTTCGAATCTTATGAGGCTGCTCTTATTGCTACCGCGGCGTCGTAAAGAATCACTTCGCTTCCTACGTGACTGTTCCCCCTTCTGCTGAACAAGTTCTGCCACCTCCTTCTCCCACATTCCTGAAACCAACCCCACTGGGCACTCCCTTTCTGACTCATGCCCGTCTCCTACTTCAACAGACTCTTCTTATCTACTAAATCACAGGTTGAAGATGCATTCTTACTCTCCGTCAACGTCAACGAGTGCTCTCTTTGCGCTCTACCACAGGATCTCTGTAACCTTCCATCTCTACCATTGCCTTTGACACTGCTCGCCTGAATGCGCAAATTCCATTCTCCAAACTACAAAATAAACTTCAACTCACATCTCAGCTAGCCCTTGTCAAATTCTCCCTCACTGACTGTGTTTACAAATCTAGTCTTCTGTCCTCACTCTCTCAGTATGGAGCTTGAACTTCTTGTTTTGAGGTCTTCCTTTGCCACTTCGCCTACTCCTCGCGCTTGGTATTTCCCTGATTAGCTCTTTTGATTCTTTCGTCAATCTCGCTTCCGTAATCTTCCTGACTTGTCCACTTTTCTGGTGCTCTCCCTTCCTGCTCGTGTTTAGTCTGTTTTCCAAGAATCACAACCTTCCACGCCGTTACCACTTGCCCCTTTCTTCTCTTAAATCTAACACAAACATTGTCATACTATGTCTGACAAAGGATAATTCGGTATATCCTTGATCGCGAGGAATACCTCCGTAAAGTCTGATGTTCTTGCACTCTGACTCACGCGACCTACACTGTGGTCTGCGATTCCACGGGCCCTCCTTGATCGCATCAAGAGAACTTTCAACAAAAAAACTAAGGTACTCTCTCCGCCTCTGTCCCTACTGACTTGACTTGTTCAACGGTTCGTGTCATCTTCACTCTCTTCCCTATTTCTATGGCCTTCCCAAAAACTCATAAACCTGATTATTCCTCGTCGTCCTGTTCATATCCTCTAAGAGGTTTCTGTCTCTTATTCCTTCTTGCTTCTTGGCTGCCATAACCCTCACTCCCTTTCTTGGTACTTTCTCCTGCCGCACCTCCGTCACTCTCAAGACTCGATTGAAAGGGTTCGCTCTCTCCCTAACCTGTAAGAGTGCTTAAGTCTTGACGTTGAGTCCCCTCTTCAACCAATGTCCCTCTGATGATGTCCATGATTTTCCTTAGAGAGAATGCCCATGAAGGTTGTCTTCATCTCCCTATCCCCACTGATGCTTTCTGATCTGATCCGCCTCTGTGTGGAACTCTAACTCCTTTTCCTTCCAGGGAATATATTCCCAAACCTTCGGTGTCGCTATGGGCTCACCTCCCTCCTGTCCTTGCTAATCTTTACATGGAATACTTCGAGACTGTTCTTCTTCCACCCACGATGTGCAACCTTCACTCTGCTCCGCTATGTGGATGACATCTTTGCTCGTGGCCTCATGACTCCAGTCTCTTCCAACCTTTATTGATAGCTCTTAACAACTTGCCTTCCATTAAGTATAAAGCTGAATGGAATCTAATTCCTTACTTCCTTTCCTTGATGGGTCCATTCCACCGCTCAGATACAGGTTTTTCCTTTTCCGTATACCGTAAACCTATGCACAGTGGCATACATTCACTACTTTTCCTATCTGCTTCCCCTGTCAAGAAAAGTGTTCATACCTCCCTTCTTTTCCCTTGCCCTCCGCTCAGTGATCCTCAGTTCCTTCCAGCAGAATTTTTCACTCTTTATAAACGTTTCCTCCACCGTCATGACTTACCCTTCCCATTTCATATACTCTGCCCTCTCACGTGCTAAACGCAATTTCTTCTCTCCCAAACTCTCTACTCATGGGAACTCTCTATCCTCTGCCTTCCCTACATTTCCGTCTTTCTAATCTCAACAATTTCTCTCCGTCCCTTAGACCATATCAACTTACCTTCCGCCAGACTAACACTCTTCGCACTAATCTCGGTTCCATACCTTCTCCTCCCTCTACAGATGTTCCTGGTGTCTACACTATTTCTTGCTCCCTTTCCCTTCAATACTTTGGGAGAAAACGTCGATCTCTTTCTGACAGACTTAGGGAGCCACAAAAATAGTGTTAGGCTTGCCGACAAACTAACAATGCTCTTCTGTCACGTCAGAGATCATATGCCATCCTTATTGACTGGTCTTCTGCTAAAACTGTCTTCCCAACTCCAACTGAATAAAAAACACAGTAGCCGTTTGGAATCCTCTTCTTAAACACAATCTTTCCTTGTATGAACCTTAGCCCTGGCTTTCGTCTCTGTAGATGCCCTCCCTCCCACTACATTGCTAAAATGCCTAAATGGGGGGAAAAACAAACTTCAGAACACCCGTGACTTAACCTGAAATTCTCATTTTTCTTCTCTCCTTCTTTTTCTTCTTCCTCTTCCCTTTCCTCTCTCCTTTTCTCCCTGGGTTGGTCTTTCTCTCTCCTGTCTCGTGTCTGTTCCTTCCCTTTATTTATTTCACCACTTCCCCTTTTTCACGCACCCTCGGTGCGCTTGCTCACCCTCTGTGGGTTTCTAGCACTCTTGCAGTGCTCCCCTTCCTATGTATTTTGACTGGCTACGTCTTCCTTATTTCCCACTCTACCACTACCACTACTACTACCTCTTTCTTTCTTCTACTACATCCACTTGATGAAATAGACACATTGGGCGGGTCTTGGTTTTGTCTTTTTTGTGGACGATTCGCCATCCAGTGGCTGGCTGATGGCGAAACTGTCTAAGGTGGGGATGCCCGTGTTGTGCATGTGTCATTCATCCTTCGGTATTATATACAATTCTTGTACAACTACCAACACTACTACTACCTCCACCTCTTCCTGCCTATATATAGCCGTCCTGCTCCTCCTCTGTTAGTGTACTTTGTCAATGGTCCAAGTCGGACGAAACCTCGTCTAAGGCTTCTTTCTTTTTATGTGCGGGTTATTTGTGTATGGAAAATTTTCAATTATAAGAGAAAATTTCAGAATGCTTAATTTTAAATGACTATTTGCTAATTGTACTACTTTACACATCTGTAGTTCATTTCTAGTATTCTATGCTTTTTCCTTTCTTATTGTAGTCATCTATTTTTCTTCTTATGGTTATTTTATTTTTAGTTGTTGGGGGGGGGTGTTGAAATTATTTTATGTGATTATTATCTTTTATTTTTCTTTTCGTTTTTTTTTTTTATTGGGGGGGGTGGGGGTTATTTAATTTTTTTAATCCTTATTTTTATTCTTTCTTTTTTCTTATGGAAATTTCAATATTTATTACTATTTAGTAAACATAGTAGTTACTATTAAGGCGGAGGTACTAAAATAACACTAGATGTCTTTAATATATCATTATAATGTTATTTAAATATTTTTTCATTCTAAAAATATTATTTCCCGTTTATTTATTTTTTTTATTTCTTCTATATATATTTTATCCTAGTCTGAGTCGTCAATATAAAATATATATATAAATAAATATATAGTATATATATATTAATAATAATATATATTATAATATATATATATAATATAGGGAGTACCCACCTCTAGAACTGTCGATAAGGGACGCCTCATCCTAGAGACAAAGAATAAACTTGCTTCATGGAAAACACAAGGTTTTCCCCTGAAGCTGTTTGGAGATTTTTCCTACCACCCCCTATATTTCTAAGTATGTTTTTAATTAAAGACAAAATACATTGGCCAAACATTCACCAAATACAACAGAAAGTAAAACAGACATAGGTAACTCAGAGCTGCAATCTCGAATACTTCGTCCCAGCACCCCGCGGTGGCCGCGTGCCCATAATGATGCAGCATTTCCTCTCTGGATCGCAACACTGAGTCACTGAAAGAGAAGCTGGTCGCCTGTTTGTCCTTGGCTTCCTATGATGAGCCTCCACCCAAGAACTTTAGAAGCACACTTGCCCCATGCTCCAAGGTTCACCGACCCTATTGGGAATGAGCTATAGCAAGAGAAGGTCTCCAATTTTCGGACTTCTGGTCTCCCGTGGCTGGCAGTCCACCCCCTTCCCACTACGGAGTATGGCAAGTAGGTGTCTGCCAATGTGGCATGCACAAGGTGTAGTCACCCAGGAGTATCTGCTTTCACAATCCTTCCAGGGTAGCATATGGCTCCATCAGGACCATTTGACTACCATCAACCTCTTTACTTGGGGTTCCCGTTGAGCTGGGCAACGTCTGTGGCGAGGATTCTCTTTATGATGTCATTGAACCTCCTATGTCTGGCATACTTCCTTTCTGTGCTGTGCTGACACACGAGACCATGAAGTCCGAATGATCAGTTGTCGCCCTGCCAAAATACACCTATGTCGGGAGCGACTAGGCGAAGAACAACACAATCCGAAAGGCCTGTGGGTCCGAGACGGTGCCAGGGAGGAAATGGGAGACAGCTAACAGGAAAACCCCTGAGAAGTGTGGCCTTCACTGCAACGAGACGAGCTTTGTTCTTTCCTGAGCATTGAAGCATTGTGTTTGGCGATTTATTCCATGAACGGTTTGTCCAGTGGACTGTTTGTGCTGTTTGGGAGGAGGGGGGTTAGGTGAGAGCGAGGGGGTCGGGCCTGGTCTACTGGAGGAGTCTGTAAGGGTGTCCCACCTAATCGCTGCTTCAGTAAACCTGGGGTCTTGAGCTCCTACCACATCTCTCAAGCGTTCGGTAACTATCTTCTTGACTAATGCACTGGAGCCAAACACGAAGACAGAAAAGCAGGTAAAGCAACATGCGTTGCTTTGTGCACCCCTATACCTCCCAGTCGCACTGGGAGGTATTTTTTGTCAGGGATCACTTATTTAGAAAGAGGAAAATGAATGCCTTAGCGCAATATATCAAAGATTATAAATCTCTACCAGCTCCTCCGGAGTGAAACCCGAGCCCAGATGGCAGCAAGCATTTCCCCTCTGGATGGCTACTAATAAAACAACGACAATAAGTCACGAGGTATTCTTAAACCTGTGATGTGTCTAACTTACTTTGTTGTCACATAATATCTGTAGAGAATTTAATATTGTGTACTTGTTCGTGGAATCGGCAATACTTAATTACCAAGGAGCTGAAGAATGTTTCCCTTGGATATCCTTAAATATCATCGCTTTTCGGGAGTTCCCTTATCACGCCTTACAAGTTACACACTGAAGGCTGTCACGTAAGCTAAATCTAATTAGTGTTATATAGTCAAGAATAATAATGGGTGGTAAATCTGTGATAATATATCCTGGGGTAATAACTCGACTGGTAAACCTGCGTTAATATTTCTTGAAATAATAATAGGGGAAAACCCCAGACGAGCATTAATGAAAGTGGGGATAAACCATACCCCCGGCCGGGATTGAACCCGCGGTCATAGAGTCTCAAAACTCCAGCCCGTCGCGTTAGCCACTAGACCAGCTAGCCACAATAAGACTCATCCAACTAGGTATATTTCTACACCATAGGAAAGTTAGCACAGGCACCTCTGTGACCACAAATGCAAGTTTTTACAGACGAATCTCCAGCTAGCGTGGCCGTGACGAACTCTAGCTCAAGTCCCTTCACTGCCGTCAACATGACTCAAGAAATCGTAATGACACGATTGCAAATAAACCATACCCCCGGCCGGGATTGAACCCGCGGTCATAGAGTCTCAAAACTCCAGCCCGTCGCGTTAGCCACTAGACCAGCTAGCCACAATAAGATTCATCCAACTAGGTATATTTCTACACCATAGGAAAGTTAGCACAGGCACCTCTGTGACCACAAATGCAAGTTTTTACAGACGTGTCATTACGATTTCTTGAGTCAAGAAAGTGGGGATAATTTAATGGTATTGTCTTGCAATGTGATTCTTTGTTAAATAAATAATTTTCCTTTTAGCTTGCTAATCTAATTTACAGACCACTGCTCAATGTTTCCTGACACCCTCATAGAAGGTTATTGATATAAAACTTCCTTCATTATTCTAGATGTATTTCGGTCGCTCAGTGTTCCGAGAAAGCTATCCCAGAATTCCTTCCTCACTGCACGCACAAGAATATCTGATCAAGAAATAGCTCCTAAAATTTCACTGCAGCAATATGTAAAAATTTGTATACGAGTGTGCTCGTTTGTGTATAGGAATTTCTGTACGTATATGCACTTTTATATATACACATACACTCAGTGGCCACTTTATTAGGTACAAACTTTTTAGTACTGGGTATGGGCCTCCTTTGCCCTTCGAGCAGTCTTAATTCTTCGCAAAAATTCAATAAAATGTTGGAAACATTCCTTAGAGATCCTCGTACATGTTGAGATAAAGGCATCACATAGCTGTTTCATTGTCTAGTCTGTACATTCATCTGTGA